>VZTL01044649.1:0-41773 GCA_013400535.1 Scopus umbretta | reverse complement strand
TTTTTTTTTTCCTTTCCTGTTGGCTGTTAGGGAGGTGGGCAGGATAAACAGAGGGCAAGAATAAGGAGAGGTTCAAGAACAGCAGGTTTCTCAGGCTGTCTCACAAACACTAGACACAGCCTACTCTGGTCTGTGCAAGCACAAAGGTGCTGTTCTGAAGAGCTAGCCATATGGAAAATTTCTGTCTTTGACTAAGGAAAGAAGGAAGCTTTGTGCCAGTTTTCTACCATGTGGGTCCACTTCTGCCCTGCCTACCATCTCACTAAGATGGACTCTTGCATCTCCCTTTAATTTTCACTTCAAGCATGACGAGGTTTTTATGCAGCATTTTTGCCCCTTCGTCTGGACTCCCAAACCTTCAGCACTTCTTTAATGCAGACAGAAATGTTGCTTGCTTTTGCCTTTTGTGAGTCTCAGAGTTCACTTGATTTACAGTGCAATGGGACCACTGATGTCTGACTATAACGATGGCACACAATGTTTGCTGGCACCCATTGTGTGCATATACAGCCTCCCTGGGCTCTGCAGACCTTCAAAGGGCTCAGGGATGCCCGGGACTTACTCAGCCAGCAGAAGAGTAGCCTCTGATAGACAGAATCTGTGTAGCCTGCCATTTTTTGCAGCCTCAAAATACAGCTGCATATCACATTGCTGGGAGCAATACCACGTATCATAAACCTTGAGAAGAAAGGATTTTTAGCTGGATTTCCAAAGAAATGGGTGTACCCAAGTAGTTTCTTTCTGTCTGTCAGTCCTCACTAATAAAATTGGAACCCATTTAGCCAGTTTCAACAACATTTGACAGAGAAGATGTTACAGTGTATAAGGAAGAGGATTATGTATGATATACCCAAAACAATTATTTTTCACAAAAACTTTGTATATGCATGCATTTGGGTTGAGAGCAAGCTCTTCAAGTATATCTGCTTCTCTAATGTGCCACGTATATGCTTCTTGCATGGTTGTGTAATGGATGTCATCTTTTTAATGCGTATTTACAGACAGTTTAAAATATGCACTGGGATCTTAATTTGGAACGAGAATGATAGTATGCAATTAAAATCTGGAATGAAATATAGCAAGAACATTGTAGGTTTTAATTGCAATTATTACCAGTAAAAAGATGACGTGCCTGAGATACGGTCTGTCTATCATTTTGTGAGTGAACATTCTTCAGAGAAAGAACTGCTATTTCTTATGAGGTTGAACACTGTCAGTCACAGTGGTCACCTTGATCCTCTCTAACTAACATAATAAAGATGAGTTGAGTTGAGTTGAGTTGAGTCAAGGGAAGATAACACCAGGCAGTATCACAGATTGAGTGACACTAGAGTACTTCCTCTAGTTTTAGAAGATGGCGCCAATGCTGCATCTTCAGCAATCTCTGTGTGGTAAAAGTTAGTGACCTTTTAATGGTGACAGTTATATGAAGTAGTTTGAATAATTACCCATGAAAAGATCCTTTTATATATCTTTACAGACATCCTGCAATGAGATGCTCTTTTGTGGCATTTTCATTTCCATTCTAAACCATATTAATGATTCACTGAGTTGGAGAATCAGATGGGGGAAAAAAAACCCAAACCAATTTGCTGCTTCCAGTGCTATTGCCTGGAGGGTCTGCCTCAGAAGCAGCTAAGCACCCTCCGCAGCCACAGTGGGTGAGTGTCCTTCCAATGAAGCAAGGAATTTGGGGTGCTCCACCTTGCACAGGAGCATCTCACTCCACTGCAACCATTCCCAGGCAGATGATGGGGAAAGATCATCTGGAACAGCTGCAAACAGCAGTAAACAAGCTGCAAACAAACCTACTTAGGGAAATTCCCATTTGGTGTTGTTTGCTTTATCACCTGCATCTATAAGTTTGCAAATAATTGCTCTTATTTAATTCAGCGTATAGCATACTGCAACAGAAAAACAAAATGGGGAAGGAGGGAGGAGATCAAAACTGGAGAAAAGGAGACTGTGTAACAAGCAAAAGGAGAGAACTCAAAGATATAAAACAGTTTGAAATGGTAGGGTTTTTTTTTTGTTACAGCTGTTTTCTTTTTTCTCAGAGATGTTCAAGGAAATATCTACAGAGTAAGAAATATCCTGCCTGTATAGGAGAGGAATATGAACTTAATTATATCTGTGTGCTTTCGCAGGAAATCACTGAGGTGATGGACCCACTTGTATTAATTTTATCAAACTCTTCTGCATTATTATCATCCTGCAGGAAAGTTAAGCCTACATAGATCTAAAACTCCTTCATTCAAAAGACAGATTCCAAATCAGTATTTCTTTTCTGTTTTGCATTTTCAGCATGATAGACAGAATAAAAAATATGTTTAGAGAATGGAAGCAGGCACCACAATGCCCACACAGACCTGTACAGGATATGAAATGGAATTTAGAAGCATTTTATGCCAGATTCTTTTAGTCTGTTGGTGCAACTTAAAAGAGCAGTGGTGACAATTGATAACAAATAACAATATTTATCTTTTCAGGAAAAGCTAACCTCAGATCATTCTGAGGCTAGAACTCTTGTTTTGTGAGAGTCAGAGGTGGCATCCTCAGAAGATTGAAAGAGTCTCAATCAACCCTAAGTTTTCTCTGCAGTTTGTTCATGGCTATATATTATCAGACAAGTTCTCTAAGCATTGCTGCAGGTGGAGACAGTTCCACTGCCTTGAGTGTCCTTACATAAAGTGGTGTAGGACACCTCAAAAAATAAACCTAAGTAGCAATCAGACAATCATAGCTTTCCTGAGAGTTGAAATACTCTTTTAAAAAATACACTGAGTGAGAACAATACTTCAACATCAACTTTCCTAATATTTCAGTTGGCTCAGTCTTGTGAGAAACAAACAAGTGGGTTAGAAGAAGGGAAGGTAGATTTTCTCCAAGGTCTAAGCAGCTGTTGCAGAGAACTTGAGAAACACAGAGTCTAGGACCTCATAAGGAAATGAATACCTTGAGTTTCTTTCCTGATGTTTTCTGCCCACAGTCAATTTTTCACAAATTCACTTGATCTGATACCTTCAGTCTGTAATTAAGATGTTGGCAGGTACAGTTTGCTTGAATTTATGCCAGAGGATTTAGTCTAATCTCCTCCTTTTACGATATACTCTTCTGGAGGAGCAGAAAAAATGATTCACTGGTTCTTGCGAAGGGGACTCACATACTCCCACAATTGTGTTGGAAATCCCTGTGAATCTGGGCAGAAGAGAAACATCACTGAGACATATCACCTCTAAAATAATCAGTACTCCGCTGCCTGCCGCACACTCTGACTCCCTGCCTTGCAGCGAGCGGGAATGAAGTCAGTGAGCGGTCCCATGGAAGTCAGTGTCACCATAGCTGGAGCTGAGGGAGATCACTTTGGAAGGTCTGAGGTAAGAGAGAAGAACAGGTCTATAAGTCATAGGCCATATTCATCAGAAAGTCAGAAGTGGAAAAAAGCATCAGTCTAGACCATTCCTAACACAACTATTCAACCAGGACCAAATTTGCCATTGATGCATATTAAGAAAGTACTTCATGAATAGCTCACAGAATAAGGTAGCCCTCAGCATGAATACATGTATTGCAAACCGGCCACAAGCGGGGAAAAGTGCTGCTTGAACAATATCCAGTGAATATGCTATTCAGCTGATCTGTATGGTTGTTGTTTGAAAAAAGTCAACAAAAACTCCCCCTCTCTTCCCACTATTCAGATTGCTCTGTTCGCCAGAAATGGTACAATATGTCCCTGCCATTGTAAGCAACCAGCAGCCCAACCCACGCCAAAAGTACATCTGGGGCACAGCGTGTCCTATAATGAAGGGCTCCCAGTGTCCGCCTACTCCCTTTCAGTGCTCTCTGTACCTGTTATTGACACAAAGGACTCGGAGCAGATTCCCCTCTCCCTCACCCAGCTCTCCATCCTTCATTGCCTGCTCCCCACTGCCCCTTTGACCAGACCACAAAAAAAATGTTCAAGATTTTTCTTTCACATTCTGAGTGCTGCAGCATTTTTCTGCCTTCCTCCCCTTTGCTCCAGCTCTATAGGCCATTTGTTAGCAGCCTGGTTTATCTTTGCAAGCTAAATGGAAGGCGCTGTTGGTGCATTCAGCTGGGGATGGGCAGAAAGAAGCAGCCACAGCCTAACAGCGCCGACATTGTGCACGAAGCCTGCCCATGGTCTTGCCATCCCCAAACAAGCTCAGAACTGAAATGCTTGCATTTATCAGAAGCTGTTAACATTTGGCTTTAATTAAGTCCAACAATGATACATCGGGGCTTGTAGACTTGTGTTTTGGATGCTAAGGTAAGAAGGTAAGGCATTGTTCCATTCTGTGCTTTAAAATGAGGATTCAGCATGAACTGCATAATTAAGGACTGAAAGGAGAAAAAAATGCAATTGAATTAAACCTGACAACATAATGCAAGGAATCAATAGCTTTATTTGCTGTTTAATGATGATGATACTCTTTTCATTTCATTATATGTGAGTCACAACCAGCTTTGTGTTGGCTTACTTCTATTCTTTAGCAAGTAAACTGAGGCATATGATTTACAGCAGCAACACCTGTTAAAGAAAGCTTATTTAAGACTATCATAAATTTGCTTCCGATCCAGAACACTAGATTATTAAAACATGACATTCTGTTTGCTTTGTTTTGCTTTGTTTGAGTTTTTTTTTGTTAAATTAAGAATAACATAATGACTGACAGGACAGAAAACCCAAACAAGGTGTAGCAATGTGTCTTGTGATCTGAGCCCCACAATGACCTGTTTCAGTTTTCACATGTTCAGGATTACACAGTAAACCCTAGATCCCTCTGTCTCTGTGAAGTGGCTCCAGCTTTTGGCAATGGTTGAACACAGTGTATTTATTGTCTTTCCTTTTCATGGCCTCTCTACCAAAAATATCACATAAAAGAAGCAGAAAGGGGAACAGAAGTGGGTGAGAAAAGAACTCAAAGGAGCCAGCTGAGGAAGGAATGACTGTCACAAGACTGAAGTCATTGTAGGTGCTTTTTTTAAGCAAAGTAGCAATGGAGAACACTACTCATTCATTTTTTTCTAAGTCTAACAGAGGAGTTCAACCTTAAAGAGATTTAGCTAAGATGTATCTGGGAAGGGACAGAGCTGCAAATAAGTTACAGTAGACTGCAGATGCCAGGAGGCACTAGCAAAATGAGAAACAGGTCTGGGGTAGTCACATGTGACCAGTTCCTTTGTCTTTATTTCTCTTCTTCTCCTGGTCTGTTTCATCCACTGTTCCTCTTCTCACTGTCTGCCTCTCTGTTGGTCTGGGTCTTTTTAACAGCATCCCTTTTTCCCCAGCATCCTGATGAGGTCCCAGGGGTCTGTGTTTGTCACAGCCCGGGTGTGCAAGTTCAGCGGCGTAGAGCTCTCCAGGTACCTGGGGCACTCCATGACCCCTCCAGGACCTAGCTGAATGCCCACAGTAGGGTGAAGGTGCAGGCACAGCCATGTCTATCCCAGGTTAAGCTGAGCCCTGAAGTGCAGGTAAATGGGCACCATTCTGGCACGCATCCTGCCATGAAGACAAGGGATGCCAAGTGCTATTTTTGCTCCTCAGCTTTGTCCTGAAGTGGAAGCTCTCTCTGATTGAAATAGATGTAGTTTGCTTTTGCCCAAATGCTGTCTTTTGCATCTCTCTTCTGTATCTTGCAGTGCCTGTGCCACCGCTGGACATTCAGTAGTTCATGTTTTGGGGAAGCAGGGGAACTCATAATTATTCTTGCTATTGCTAAGTTGCCTTTGCTTTACAGGCCTGCCCTTAATTCTGGTCTCAATTACCAGGGATTGCACATTTTAATATTACTCTAAATTGCTGAAGTGAGGAGCTTTAAACAGTTCAACAGCCACATCACAGCTGAGACCTAATATTGTTTTTCTCTAATCAAGAGATGTTAGCTGTGGAGAGGTGTTGAGGTGGACCTGACAATACGGTGTCTGCATGGAAAAGGCAGATTTTCATGTCTTTGTGTAGAACCTGCAGATTTCCTTGGAGACCTAATGAATTAAACATTAAGCCTACGTATACTATGGTAGATATAATTCCATGATTAAATTCAGAAAAAAAAAGTAAAAAGGCAACTACACGTGAAGACCTCCAAGACCTCTATGTCCCATGGAGTAATCAGGAGTGATAAAATGCAGTGTTATCCTAGGAAGTTCTGCTGCAGCAAAAATCACATCGTCGTGCCTATATTTATTAGTTCATGTTGATTTTCTGTGTAAAATACATTCAGCTTGAGAGTAAAGTGCATATTTGTTTCCTGATTGCAGACCTTGCAAACTGTATATAGGTCTGGACCAGCAATGTCTTTTACACAACTACGAAGTATGAATGGCTAATTGGCCAAACTGTGCCGCTGTTGAACCCCTGCAACTAGGCAAGTTGCAACTAATTAGCCCTCTGTAAACACTTCTGAGGATGATGCATATGATAGAATAGAAACCTCAGCTTCTGTCTGCCTATCTCCATCCAGTCTGCAGGGCAAAATATAGGAAAAAGCAGCAGAAGAAACTCAGAGTTTTGTTAGCCCCCCTGAGCAACAAGATGCTCTTTTTATGTGGTAATTTTTTAGAGTAAAGTTACATACAAATGGAAAAATATCCCCCTCCTCCCCTGCCTTTGGGCTATCGAATGCCTGATTAGATGCTTTTCTTCCAGTGTAAGAGGAATCTCTGACACAGGACTGTCAGCCTCTTGGAATGATAATTTGGAATCTTCACTCCAAGTGTTCACAAACTCTTTTCTTATATACGAAGCCAGGAAGGATTTGAAGGGAACTGTGGATTAAAATGCATTGCCCGGTTCTTCCCGTGATAGCTTCTGGGAGTAACAAGGAAATCACTTTGTGAGCAACTGGCATCCATTCCCACCATTCCTGTGCATTCAGAGGATCATATGCAGCCTGAACAACAGAACATGGTGATAGAGACCTTTGGAAAATAACAAACCTTCTCTTCATGTTGCTTATCGCTAACATTTGCTACTTTCCTTATATGAAGGCAGAAAACGTGGGTAAAGGCATCATTCATATTGCTAAGGAGGCTGCGAAGATAAATACACCCAAAACTTGTCAACAGTTTGGATAACAGGGGACCAGAGAGGTGGAGACCACAGATCTCTGTGCTGTTCACCCAGAATTGATATTTCAATGTTGGCACATGTCGATCTTTTTCTGCCTAGAGGGGCATCTGACTCTTTAACAGCCAGGATGTATTGCATCTGAAGGCCTGTCTAGCCCAGAGAATCACAGATATTTTCTTTACATGGAGGCCTAACGTCTGACTAAGTAATATACCAAGACTGGTTTTGCAGGGATTTCTGTTTTGCAAGTTGTATTGCTTTAAATACAAAGGAGAGTAAAGGTTAGTTTTGTTTTGGTGTTTTTTTTTCTTCTTTTGAACTTTAAATAAACAAAGAAGGAATTGCAGCATTAGAAGGAACCTTTATGTTCACTCACTGACTCACTTTGAATAAATAATAACACTTTCCTGTGCTTAAAGATCCATTAAGTAAAATCAAGTTGCAAGGTCCTGATTGTGATCAGATAGCTGCGGTATGTTAATAGACTTCGTCTGTACATGAGTGGGAGGGAAAATGCTTTCATAGAAAATAAAGCAAACAGCACTGTTGTGTTTGCAAGGATATTAGGAGTCTGCAGATGAGCGAGGTAAACAATTGCTTTTATTAATAGCAGCAGATCGATGCCACTAGATTAGCAGAAACTGAAAATAAAGCAGAAAAAGAGAAGAACATCTCTGTCTAGTCACACCTCCACCGCTGAGCACAGTCCCTAATTATGAACAGTAGCAGCAACATACCCTGCCAAGTATGGGCTCAGATTTTAAGACCCAATAAAATATTTCCCCAAATTTAAAACCTAAATGGAAATGTAGCCATCTGCCTACACTGAAGAAGGGCACACTATCTGTGCTGATGTAAGAGCAGATGAACAAGTGACTGACTCAGAAAGGGCTACAGCTCCTCTTTGGCTGTCCACTTTTCTTTCTGGAAGGAATAAGCTAATCTAGGCCAAGAGAGGTTGGCTTTCTGTCTTTTCTTGGCTAGGGAATAGTTGCCCAACTCCAGCTGCGTCACCCATACCCATGGTGGAAGGCTGGAGGTGTGAGGCAGGAGCTCCTGCTCTTCCTCCCAGGCTGGAGCCAGAAAATTATGAGAGTTGACCGAGAAGCAAAGGCGTGGAGGCAAGACATGCAGCTGGGAGTTTTGAAGGGGTCCTGGGAGCTAATTACCAGGCTGATTAGCACTGAAAGTCAGCGAGCGCATGGGTTATCTTTGGGCTTGTCTCTTCATTGGGGTTGAAGAGCTTTAACCCTCACAGGCTAGAAAAGGCTGTACGAACCCCTGTGCTCCTGCTGGCATGGCAGCATAAAAGCTTCCACATAAAAAGGAAAACAGGAGTTACTTACATAGGCAGGTTAATGTGAACACAGTGGTGGCTATACCAGAAATTTTGCCAGCATATCTACCTAAGAAAGTCTCACACTCTTTATGGCTTACATGATTGTGTCATCTGGAAAGCAAAGGTGCAATTTAGGCATCTCTTCTTTACAGATAGTTGAAAACATCTCTCTATAGAATTAGCAAAAAGCATCAAATTTGGAAATTATAAATAATAACTGAATGGTGTAACTTCTGAAAATTTTAGTTCAAGACATCAAACTAATAATTACCAAATTATTCTCTTAATAGTCCCTTCATCACATTTTGAATATTTGTTTTTTAATCTCAGCATTTATCATGAGATTAACATATCTGAGAATTTCCATGTATTGTTCTATAAATCACTGTAATATCAATGACAAAACCTTTGCTCATATTTGGGTCAAAACACTCACTTAATGATTTGATACATTTCTGTAGTTTATCTTTCCTAGAAGATCAATAATCATCAACTCCTGAGGAAAGTTAACTAGTCAGATCACATATTTCCATAAGACTATTGCTGACTTCTGTGAAAGCTTCAAAAGGTTTTCTGTTTTGCAAATCCACACATGACCAAATTTTTCAATACTGCTAAATGTTGTCATGAGATTCTCAGCCACAGAGAATTCAGACTTTGGCGAGGGATGTTGCAAATAGATAATCTGCTATTGTAATAATGAAAGCTAAATTACACTTGGAAAATTAATGAATAAGAGCTCTTTAAGTCACCCAATATCCTCTTTATATTATCCTGTTCACATGGTATATTACAAAATTTAGTCATTCAAAATAGATACCCCATTTCTTATTTTACACTGGACGTAATTTGAGAGGGGAAAAGTAAGGTATATACTTTCTTTGGGTTAATCAGCTGTACACATCTGGGGGAAATAATTTGCAACTTGCAGTTTTAGGGGAAAGGCTCAGATCACACACCTAACAAGACTCAAAAATGTCCTGCAAGTACAATAAAAGAAAATGCCATTGTGGGACGTATGAACAGGGAAAAAGCAAGACATCTGAAACAGCCCTTCTTATTACACTCGGCACTGAGAAGGCTTCACGTGGGGTGGCATCCAGGTTTGGGTACTACGCTTCAACCAGTGTGTGGCTCAACTGGAGAGAAGGCAGAGCCAAGCACTGAGGCAGATTAGATGTCTGGAAAATGTGACTTCAGAGGAAAGCCTGCAGTTAATTATCCTGAAGATGAAAGAACTAAGGAGATAGCATCGTAACAGTCATCAAACACAGAAAAGTGTGTTGTGAAGAAGAAAGGCACAACCTGCTCTCTGTGCCCACGATGGACAGCCAACGCAGGAAGGCCTCCCTGCCAGCAAGGAAGAATCAGGTCAGACATGAGGGAGACCTTGCAAGGACAAGGCTCGTCAAGCATTGTGGCAGGTTGCCTGGGGAGGCTCTTGCACCTCTATTCCCAAACATCTTTAAAACCAGGCTAAACTGGAGGTATAATTGATCCTGCGTTAGGGCAGTGGTGGCCTCTTGACCCTGCCGCCCTGCTTTATTTCCATCACAGCGATGCACAAACGCTGCCAAGCCGATGCAGAGCGCTGGCACCTCTCTCCCAGGCTCCCGACTCTGCCCGTGTCTGGTAATAGAGTTTGCAGAGGACGTGCAAAATCTCTGTAACGCACAACAGCAGAACAAACTGGATGTCAAAAACATGTTAGTGTTTGGCTTGCTTTTGGAAGAATATGGCTTTATGATCTGCTACATTTTTAAGCCGGCCCAGGGTAACAATAGACGGTCTCAATGTACGTACACATTTTTAACCTTTTAACATTTTTTACTAGATTCTTGGCCTCAGTGATGGCTAGTGGCAATGAATATCACATTTAACTGTGCTCTTGGGTAAAATATATCTCATCTTACCAGTTAGTTACATGCTATACAGAAAATAGGAGTTATACAGTTATTATTTTATTATATTATTACATATTATTATTCTATAAGATAATATTATTATTATTATATTATATATTGACATTATGGTATTACATGTTATACAGTAATTAGGAGTTCCTTATATATAGAGAGAGTTCCCTCTATAGTATTTATTACTTGGCATACAGCTATCATGTTCCATGTTATTTGGAATAAACCTCTGTCCATGTTCCATAATCTCCAGACTAAACAGCTTCAAGATTTTAATTATCTCTTCATATGGAAGTCTTTTTGTGTCTGTAGTAATTTTCAACACTGGTCCCTGAATTATCTCTGCTGGACTAAACAACATCTGCAAATACCTTCTTTCTGAATGAAGCAAGGGAAGGAAATGCATGGGCATTTTTTTTGCGGGGGGGGATAGGGGGAAGAATTTCATGTTCATGTTTGTTTTTAGAGCATTTTTTGTGTGGCTCATTTTCCATAGCTTTCAAAATATATGGCTACAGTGGAGGAATTACATACAGTTCGGGGAGTTTGTTCTGAACGTAAGAAACGGTGCATGCAAGGCATATTGATTTCTTTGTATTGATCCTTCTTCATTACTTAACTCTCAAGCCCATAAAATCTGATAGTTAGAAAAAATCCTGATAACGTTATTAGCTTATTAGAATTTCTATTACAGGTGGTATGTGTTCTTCCATTTTAAAAGAAGAGCAAAAAACTGAATTCAAGATTGTACTTTTCTCTCATAGAATTAAAAATTAATGTAAATAAAGAAATGAGGAAGGGCATCCAAAGTACTGTATGCTCTATTCTACTTGTCCACTACATATGAACAGGAGCCTTGCATTTCTTGTCCTTGCTCTGTCTTTTTAATAATTGTGTAGATTTTTCAACCAGTATGTGGTGCATGGTGATAATTTGCACATTTGCTTCGACGCTGCACTTCTGCTCCAAAGCAAATTGCTAGCGTAGGTACAGTTTGACTCCTAACACAGCCAGACAGAGGCTGAGAAGACATGACTGCATCCCAAACTCAGTGCCACCTCCATACCCTTGCTAGAGGAGCTGACTGGCAATGTAAGAAGTACTAAACTGCCCCCATCAGCAGAAGTAATAGTGGCAGGAGGGTTTGATAATGTCAAGGAGGTGACGAAGGTTCCCCCAGGGCAGAACATTCCAAGGCCACCTTCAGGGGGAAAATGAATCTCAAGCTTTCTTAGTGCATGGATGTGTTTCTGAGAGGTATAAAACCCTTCCTTATGAGGTAACAAATCATGGCATTTAAAAAATATTTCAGTTACAAAGTTACTGTTGTGAAAAGTGATCAGCTGGGCATACTCACTTTGTCTGCCTTCAGGTCCTTTTGTCACAGAATTATAGCATAAAAGATGACATTTTGTTGGAACTTTTTACTGATTTGCATTATGGCTAGAGGTAGACACAGAATTCTAATATAGTCTCCGGGTTGCCTGGCATTTGAGGGCTTATGTCAGATCTTTTGGGTTATATGAATATTTCCTTTGATGTAATGATATTCTTTATTCTTACAAGAGCTATTTAAAAGACAAAGAAAAATCTCTTTTCAAAATGTGTAGTTAATGAAATAGCAGCCCATATCACCTAATACATCGTGCATTTCATAAATATATATTGCAAGTTAGGACAGATGGCTTTTAACATTTCCCGTGCTCATCTCAATCTAATTCTTTGAGATCTTCTAGGTCATGGTAGTTTTCTTTGAGAAATATGGACATAATGTTGCAGCTGATCTGCCTTTTGGATATTACATCAGTGCAGATAACCCATAAAGAGAGTACATGGACTCAGAGCTCCCAACTTTTGCGTATTGGAAGTATACAAGTATGTGTTTTATTTACTTGATAATTCATGTGTCAAACTACAGTTTAGAACAGATTCATGTATCATTGGCTGCTCCTTCTAAACCTCTGTAGACCCATTATGACTGTGTGCATGTTGGATTGCAACTCGTGAATATTCAGATCTGGTAGGGCTGTTTTTCTTCACTTTATGGGCTTTTATACAGTAATTGAGCGGCTGTGAGTAAGAAACTACTTTTTTCTAAAGTAACATGAATCCAGTTCAACCTGTTGCACAAAATTGAACAAAAGAGTCAGCAAAAGTCATGGAGAACAATGAGGTGTCCAACTGATAAGACTCCGAGGTCTCAGCAACAGGCATGAGAAAATAAGACCAGAAATCAATGGTATGAAAACTGTGCTGGGAAATAAGCTAACAAAATAAAGAATGGACATGCTACTACCACTTCCTTTTGGAGAGCTATATTTGGAAAGTGGATTGGAAGTAAGTATAATCAGTATAATACAAGTAAGCAGATAGTAGTGTGTGTGATGGGGACACCTCCTCTGATCACGGGATGCACCCTAACACTGTACAACCTTACTTTCGCTGGTCCTGGAAAATGATGAGATTGAACCAAGGAAGCATCAGAGGGATCTAGAGGACATCAACAGCTCTTTTGCCATAGAACAACTTCTGGCAAAGATCTCTTACATAATGAATGAATTAGATCTATTACATAATGAATGAATTCCTAGTTCTCTTTCTTCTTTTTGTGCTCTTTTCCACCTCCATCCCTGGTTGTTCTTTTTCCATGCTCTTTTTTTTTTTTTTTTGCTTTTTGTGTGATTTGGATGTTCTTACATACATTTGTGTGCTTTTTGTTGTGCCTCTGTCTTTTTGTGTGAATCTGACGTGTTTGGCTAAGATGGCAGCTTTTGTTACTATATTGAGCATACCATTAAGAAGGGAGCTACCAATAAGTCAGCTCAAAGCCAGTCCAAAGATACTGGCTCTTGAAAGGGCCAAAAGGAGGGTGTGTGGTGCCTGCCATTCTCCAGAAACATCGTTGCAATGAAGAGCCAGTCTCAGAGACCAAAGCCAATTTTTTCTGTCCGTGATGCTCTTTGCTCCTTCTTTGGTGCACATTTTGGCCTTTTTTTCTTGTCTTCAGGGAACCACGATGTGACAAACAACTCCAACCCAGCTCAATGACATTTTATCTGTTCTTTAACAAGACCAATTGCTATCGTCTCTAATATCAGCCAAATGGTTGCCAAATTGTCTCTCTACAGCTAAAATCTAAGCAAAAGTGATATATTGCTTAAAAGAAGTTACTTTGCTGTTTATATGTCAGATGCATTAATCTTTTTCTTTTCTTATTCTGCATCTTTAATAAAGGATGTGAGATTTTTAAGCTAGTTGTTTACCATTAAGCAGACTGAGATTTCTCTGTCAAAACCATGAATGTATTTAATTGTCTAATGTTCTGCAGTGACAAGGTCATGTTAACACCATTGAGCCTCTAGACCTGTTAACCCATTGAAACCAACGCAGAATTCAGTTGTTTCTCCTTTCATGCCAGGCTATGTCCCAGGAGGCACAGAGGGTATTTTACATAAAATCAGACAGTGGTTTGTTAGCAAATTTCCCATTTCCTAATTTCTCTCAGTGCTCATGCCAAGATAAATTTCCAGATCTCCCCTCACATTGCATCTTAATTATGTTTTCCCACTGGTGGACTGAGTATCGACATTCTTCTCTCCAGCAAAGCAGACTTTGGGCATGACACTAAGGCTACTCCTCCTCATCAGGTCCCAGGCAGATCGTCCAGTGGCTGCCTGTTCTGACAGAGGGCAGATATCCCGCCTTTAGAAGTCCAGCACATCCACTCATTCCTGGACCATGCTCTGCTCCTCCTTTTCCTGGCTGCACCTGGGAAGCCACCTTTGATACTGTAGAACTGGGTCCCCAGCAGCCTCCATCATGGGGAATTGAAACTCAAAAATAAGGCCATGCCTGCACCCTGGCTGAGCTGAGCTGCTCCTGCATGTGACACCCAGGACAGCTGAGGTGGAGGACGGTGCAGTGCAGGGACTCTGGGCACAGTCCAGCTGCAACCAGGGACTGTGCTGCTGCATCCACTGGGAAGAGAACTGCAGGGGAATGGCAGCTACAGATCCAAGAGCCTTTATATTGCTTCTGTAAACAAGCAGGTCAATTCTGCATGGCACCATGTGCTACCACTGGAGTTTTGGGTATGCCCTGAGAAAGTTAGCTCTGGATGTGAATTGTTGGGCTATCTTTACCTTAGTAAATTAAATAATGATGCCTGGGCAATGGACAGTGCTTGTCTGTCTTTCAAGATTATCAGAATAGTCTCCAGTCTCATGGGCTGTTTCATGCATACTGGCCTGAGTCCCGGAGAGTTGTCCTAAGCATGTTTAGTTAACTAGGATAGATGTATCCTTAGGGTACTTTTACCATGTGCCCAGATCCTGACTGGCTGCATTTCTCACTCTCCTCCCAGATTCTGCGACTGCTGAGCACCTGAATATTTTCATTGGCTTACTGCTGCTGTCCTTCATAGGAAAAAAACACTCAGCAGTACCTGAACTAACCATAAATTACAAACTGATAGAAAGAAATATGCGAATATGACATAGTAACTTACTCATTCAGTAGGAGCATGTGTGTGTATGTGTGTGTCTGTACGTAGTGTCTTCTGAAACCCCCTAAGCTCTTCATAAATCCATGCAATCTACCTATGTGACACTCCAGAACATGGTTTAGTAGGCATGGTGTTTTGGGTTGATGGTTGGACTAGATGTTCTCAGAGGTCTTTTCCAACCTTAACAATTCCATGATTCTATGTTTCTATGGTTTTGTTAAAGTATAACTTTAAATAAAATGTATCTGATAATGTAAACCTGAGTTTATGCAAATCTAGAAGGTTATGCAAATGTGAAACCTACCTCTTGTTTTCACAGATGATGTTGGCAGGTATATATAACCCACCAGTTCTTAACGTGAAGCCATTGTAGCGATAATACTTCTGTGTGTATTAAATGGTTCTGAAATGAGAGCAGCTAATATGTGTCCTCTAGCCCACATTCAGATGTTTACAACTCAGAAATTTTAATTTGAAGAGAACAACAAAAAAGAGCTCATCTACATCATTAACTGTTACACAACATTTCATTTTGAAGAACAAAACTATTTTTAAATTATAGGAGTCTTGAAAAATAGCCAAAACTCTAATTTCTACTTTCACACATTATAACCAACCTGAGAAGTAATTTACCTGAGGTTTTTTGCTTTGGATTGCAATGTATTAACACTATATGCAAAATTAGCACTCTCTGAAGGGCAGGAAATAACTGCTGCAAGGAGAGGTCTTATTAAAAAGCATCAACAATATTGCAAGCAGTCATCAGACAATAACTTAACCTTTTTTCTTTTAATACTCATTAAAATTACCAGATCAATACCAACAGAAGCAGAGCACCTTTGGTCATTTATACAAACCAGACAGCAGAAAAAAAGTCTTTCCCCATCTACCATAAAAACCCATCGCCTGTGCATCAAATTGCAACCACTCAGTACTTTTTCTCTCTTACAAGATTAGAAAAAAAGTCATGCCAGCTGAAAAAATGGAGATTTTGCTCTTCTACTTTTATATAAAAAAACCAGCTACAAAACATTAAGTCTTCCTAAGATGGTTTTTCTCAACAGCCAAACCAAAACAAAAAGAGAACTACTTCAAGTCATATTTATTTTTCCACTCCTCACCGCTGAAATGGACAAAAATCAATCGAACCACCCCACTTCACTCTTCCTCCTCCCATTCTCTTCACTTCACTGAAGAGAGATTTCAGTGCTGCTTGAGCATTTAAAAAAAAACAAACCACAAACAATCCAGGCTTAAAATATCAGCTTTGAAGCAGGGAAAGAATGGACTTCCAAAGCCAGTGGGTCATGAAAAATTTGGTTATGCATTGCCTTTAATCTCTCAAGATTATTTTATGCCACTTGGCATAAATAATTAAGCATCCATGAGTACAAAAGATAAATTGGAGGGACTTTATAGCTCTGTGATTAGGATGCTCACCTAAGAGTCTGGAAACCTGCTTAAAATCTCCACTCCAAATAATATTTGCCTACTCTACACAATGGAGTAACAGTGCTAGGATAGAGAGCAAAGACGCTGCTGCCTGAAATAGCCAGTACTCTTTTTCAGTGTTCAGAGTATCCAGGTTTTCACATGGAGGAGAAAATTGACTGAGATTGTGGGGCTCCTCTCACCGGACATCAGTGGTGGTTGCAGACCCCCTTCCTTTTTAGCTAACGCACCGCCACAGCTCAACATCTCATTTCTGTCTGTCCAAGCTGTTCCACAAATATGAACTAGATTCACAGTTACATTTGGAAATGGCATGTTTTGGAAAGGAGGTAATTATTTTATATATTTAAATATATAGACAGGCAGACAGATGGGTTTTCATTCTAATTTTCAACAAACATTTTTGAAGACAGACAAAAATATGTTTCTGAGGTTAGCTGGCCTATATACCATACTCAGCACAGGATAACCATTTGCCATTTTCTAAGTCATGTAGTAGACTAGGTTAAACTTTAGGCAAATTATGAATAGCCGTATGCACAGAGGCTTACTTTCAAACTGCTGACACACCGTGAACTCCAAAAGCACCAGTAAAAAAAAAATTATCATTTCTCAATAAAGGTCTCTAAAACACACACATAGTTTAAAATAAATTGACTGAACATTTAAACCTGCTTAATTTTGGAATCAATTCCATGTTTGAAATAATCTACAAGTTGAAGCAGCTGAAGCATAAAATGTGTTTGAAACTGAACAAGTTTAAATATTGAATCAATTTTGACATAAATGTGTTTGCATATTAAGGCATTAAAAATGAATCCAGTTTAAATATTAAGCTGATGAGAGAAAGAGCTGTGCTAGGGAAAAAAGATTAAGGATGACCACTAAAATTACAACACACTCAAATATGAGGAAATCCTGGAGTTTGTTATTTAATCTTAGTGAAACAGCGATGGCTAAAGGAAAAAGAAAAATCCTGTAAGCATTGGTATGTAGAAGAGTTAGTAAGGCATTTGAAAGCACAGAATGGTGATGGGTGAAGAGTTTCTTATTCAGATTTTAGTCAGTGTTTACCTGATTTCATGGGCCTTCCTACAAAATTCTCTTCCACTTGCAGCTCTAGTCTGGTGTTTTCCCTTTAGCTTTCCTCGGGAGCAAAGGAAAGGCCTACAAACCTCACTCTTCCGCCCCACACATACTCTTGTGTCTTTCTGCCCCTTTCCTTCCCCCAAATGCCACTGCACTTACAAGCCATAATCTTTCAAAATGAGTTAGCTGTAACTGATTGGGACTCAAAACAAAGTTTTTGTTATATATCCAAACACACCATGTAACCCTCTCCACAGTCTGCTGCAGTCTGAGAGACAACTGCCTGCCCCTTCCACCCACCTTTCCAAGTAGAGAATAAACTGCAGGTCATGGCACCGTCTTGGTCATCCCTTGCCTATGCCTATGGATGCAGGGTGCATGCTGGGGCAGACAGGATGGGAAGGAAAGGGAAGCAACAGTAAGGTACAAAGTTCTGCATGTAAAAGGGAAATAAAGTTCAGGCAGTGGGGCAAATGTGCTTAGGCAAAAAAAAAAAAAAAAATCACATGCTGCCGTAAGCAATGTCCTAAGGTTAAGAAGTCGGGCTAGAATAAGGGCCTCTGCCTTGGACCCACCCAGCTGCAAGTGGCTGGTAAACCTGGCATCAGGGAGAGCGCAACATGGCTTCTCAGCTTAGTGCTGCTGCTGGGAGCAGCAGCAGGTTCAGTAACTCAGCCTACATTTTTCACCTGAATTCAGATGACTGAGAATTGCCAGATTTCATGCTATTTAGCCAATTACTCACTTGGGCTGCTCATCCTCTGTTGGGAAAGCTGCACCCACCTTGCTCTGTGTCTTGTTCTGAAAGTCCACATGGCTGGAGACACTCCTTGCCCTCGCAGAGAATTCAGCTGCATATGACTGAGCAACCAACGTTTCCCAGTGGCAACCTATACACACCTGAAGCCTAAGCCTTCCTTCACGACCTTTCCAACAAGCTGGCTCTATGTCAAGGTTTATCAGACAGTTTACTTTCTGCCTCCAATACTCATTCTACAGCCAGACGGACGTAACTATTGCTTAAGCATTTTAACTGTGAAATTGTCCCTTTCTCCATCTCATTACCTGGCACTGTTCCTGCTGCAGAGGAGAGTGGAACTTAAATAGCATGGGTGCTCCAGGGGAGCCGTATGCTAAATGGGCAGCGACACAACCTCTAGGAAAACACCCTGTAATCATTAGCCAATAGCACTGAACCATCACTGCTATGAGTTTTGGTACTCACAGCCAAAATTACAGATGGATCAGTCTCTCGAGACCTGGTTGGCATTTCTGCTAGACTTCACAGCACTGACATTACTGACCTCAGTAGCAGAGCCCATACACCACCTCAACATCTCTCCCTGCAACCCCCAGTGGAAGAAAGTGGCACTTTTGTAAGAACGAATGAAACCTGGGTCCGAAGCCTTGAATATCTGGAATGCTCGGGTCCATATTCATCAAAATAATCATTACTGCACATACTAACAGTCCATGGGCTGAATCATTCCTTAAGGAGAATGTCAAACACTTAGACCTCTGGAATGGAGTCTGCTTGCCGTTGAAGTTTCAAAGAGGATGGCAGTTTTCGCTCTTTGTACTCTCTTTGTGGAAATCTCAAAGAAGTTATTTTTTTACCAGAATTTTATTTTAATAGTAGAAAAGTTTGTGCATGACAAGAACAATAGTCTGGCTATATGAATTTGAAGACCATTAAGCTGTGGTTATCAAAAATAACATTAAAGAAGTGTTGCCTGTAGTTGTGTAATGCGCATTTAAAATGCAGTCTTCAGGGAAAAGCAAACAGTGATGCTTGAAGGTAGGAGGTACAGAATCAGTCTCCTGCCCCACAGCTGTGGAATTCCTCACTGTAAGAGCAAGGCACACCGATGCTATCACACTCACCTGTATTTTTGATATTTGCCTGCACCTTTTAAAATACAAATAGTGGAACCTGAATACACAGTATGTCCCACTCTCCTTCTTTTCTTATATAGATTCTCCTCTTGCTTATGAGGATGGCAGACAGTTTTACTCTGTGACGTTGCGTGTCCCTTGAACATGCTGACTGTAGTTCAATCACCCAGTTTTATTGGTTTCAGGGTAACAACTCAGAGAGATAAACATTAGAATAGAACAGAACAGAACAGAATAGAATAGAATAGAATCATTAAGGTTGGAAAAGACCTCTAAGATCATCTAGTCCAACTGAGATCATCTAGTTCAACCGAGATAATCTAGTCCAACTAGGATAGGAGCTTAATAGGTGAATAGGAGCTTAATAATTTTGTCAATGTCTTGTCAGTCTTCTTTGTTTAGATGACACATGACCCATGAAAATGGATGATCCATGAAGTTGTTCCCAAAGTCTTATGAATGCATTTGCATCACTTGACATGATAGCAACTCACTGAAGTGCTCCACAGCCCTGGGTGTGCAGGGGTACGGGGAGACTGGCGAGCAGCGAGACATTTTTGCACAGCAGAGAGCAGATGTGGATGCTTTGCACATGCTGAAGAAAACTCCTTCAGCATACTCTATTGTTTCCTTCTGAGACAAAGGCCCTTCTGAACCACACGCCGGTGAACTGTATGTCCCCATACGCTTCTGTGAGAGAAGTCCCTCATAGAGCTCATCTTGGTGATGTAAAGCAAAATCCTTTCTTCTTTCAAGTTGACAGGGGTTATCATGAACTTTATTGGGGGTAAAATCTAACCCAGCATTTTTATCAGCCTTAGCTGCAAGGACTGGCTGAGCCGGACAACTCCCCAGCAGCGCTGGGGCACAGGATAGCCCCCTGCCACATGGATTTTATTTAATTTCCTTTATTCATTCGCTGACAACATTTCCTTCATCTCTTACCGTACATGAAGCATTTTCTGTATGAAAGGACCAAAGGAACTCCATCCTGCTTCTTCCTGTCTCAGCCTGAATAGGTTAAATTGCCATGGTTACCTCTCCTGTGCTGCTAGACCTTGAAACACATCTCTATTTCACTTCAGCTTTCCAAGCTCAAAGCTGAGCTCTAGACAAATTTAGGAAGACTTTTCATCAGGATATTAGCTCCCCTCCCAGAAGTCCCCTTTTGGGTTTTGTTCATGCCTCCAGCTTCCTTCTGTGCCTGTTTAAACCAACAGTTGCAGCAAACCTCCAAATCAACAGCCTTGTCAGGATGAATAATCTAAAATTAATGTGCGCTTGTCGACACGCATTACTGTTCCTGACAGAGATGAGTTGCCTGCGCTGGCTACAAACCGACAATCCTTCAGAAGAAGTTTGCTCACTGCAGTCCAAGGGCTGATGGAGAGCCGGGATAAGGCTGGGAGTCGGGTTTCAGATGATAAGTACAATGGTTCCTGACACATAATACTCGGAGTGAATTCACCAAAGACCAGGCTGCTTACTTTTTTTCCTGCTGTTTGCTTTATTCTCACTGGTGATGGTTATCACATTTATACAGCACCCCCTGAGAAATCATCTAGATCGGTTTTGAACATCTTGTTTTTACCACCCTCAATTTCAAGTTGTGAAGCAGGAGCATGAATAATCCAGTGCACCACTGATACATTACAAACGCACACTTTAACTCTTAACTTTGTGCCTGGCACTCCCGCCTTGGTTTTTCCCTATCCTTAGCTCTTGCAAGCCTTTCTCGGCAACGAAGTGTGCTCTTTTGTGGTGTTGTGGGCAAACTGCAGAGAGATATGGGGGCTTTGGAGCCAGAGAAATGCAGTTCATGAGAGCAGTACAGGGTTACAGCTGTTAGCACTGTGCCCGCTGAAGTAATAAAATCAACATGGAATGAAAATATCAGAATAAAATACTGCTCTGATTTTTTTTTTTTTTTTTTTGCCCTTTTTTACACAGCTCGGTAATCAGCATTCAGCATATTGCTGCGTTTTTAAAGTTGACTGTTATGGAATTCATGAATTCTTCTTCATGAATACCAAAGGACTCTGTCTTTTGCAATTTAATAGGTAACAGAGTCGCTTAAATAAACTGTTGCTAAGCTTTCATATGTCAGCACAGTTATAGGAAAATTGGGAGAGGCATTTATTTTTGGTTTTGCTTAAACTTCATCACTCCTTCACCCTCTCTGCTCAGCCACAGCTCAGGCCAGACTCCTTCATCTCTGAATCTTTCCATTCCAGATGACCTGGCCATAGCAGGGGGGTTTCTTACACAAGAAGAAAGGATGCCCTCACGGGGGGTACCCAGAGCGATTCTGGAACCTTGGAGGCAAGCAGTGTCTCCAGGCGGGGGGATGTGTTTGGGGAGAGAATGGGTGCACTGCCTGTCTCGAAGGCAGCTGCGGCCTGGCTGCTTCACTCCCTTCAAGCAAAGGACAGCCACAGTGCCCAGGCTCACCCCATCAGCACCCCGCCGCACCCGAGTCGGGGCTAAACCCACACCCTTTGAGACAGAGGTGACTCGTGGGTCCTGCAGCCCTCATCTCCACATCTTACACTGGTTCCTACCCGGCTCTCATCCGCTGGCAAGGCCGCCACGGGGAGGAAAACAGCCCTTCTCTCTTCCATTCCAGCAAGCACTGGGGAAGCAACACAGCTGCTGACATTTTAGTGTCTAACCTCCTGGCTGCTCGAGGCACCGAGGCTTTCGCCCTGGGAAATACCGGCCAACTGCCCTGATCTGGCCGGATGAATCCTCAGCTGGGAAAAGCCTGCCCACAGGAAAGGCCACTCTCCTTTCCTGATGCCGCCCCAGAAATGATGTGGCAGGCTGCCTGCCTGCTCCTCTGACTGTCCAGCCCCCGGCAGGCTGGAAACACGTCCCTCCGGGCAGCTGATCTGGGGGAGGCAGCGGGGGCAAAGACATAGGAGAGGCAGATTCTGGCAGTCAGAGAGGAGCAGCCCCCTCCTTGGGAAAGTGCAGCCTGCGTGCGGGGAGAGACGTGACTGAAGGATGAAGGGAGAGAGTGATCAGAGAGGGAGGCTGCAGAGGTCGGGGCAAAGGGTGAGAATGCCATGGGGCAGCGGTGGCATGTGAACAGCTTTGTAGGCAGGAGAGGAAAGAGCAGCCCCCTGACGCTCTTCCTAAGGAATGATTCCAGGTAATTTCTGGGGAATTGTAGATTATTTTTCCTTATTGTTTTCCCCTACTCTCTTTCTGCTTTTCTAAGAATATTACCTAGAATTTACTAAGCTGCACAAACAGCTAGTTGGCAGCTTTCAGCATATTTGGAAAAACATTTCCTTGGCAGAACGGCACATAGGTTTGCAACTCTGGGATGATATTGTCATAATACATCATGGGGCTCAGGCTAGCATCCCAGCAGATTAAACATAAAAGAGTTACCAGCAGTGTTTTCTCACAAGGGACATACTGCCTTAGAAATACATGTCGCCGGCTGATGCTGAAGAACAAACACCTCAGCAGCCCTTGGCTAACGCTGCGTGGCCCCTCTATTCATCCTTTGCTGACTGCAAACAAAACTGAGGTCTGGATGTGAGGCATGTCTGTATTTCTTGCTCTTGCTTTTGAACTCTTGTCTAGCCAGGGAGGAGATCTGAATTTGAGCTAAAAGAGTGTTAGGGGTTAGAGGAAGGAGAGATCGTGTGTGGGGAAAATGGAAGCAAGAAATTAAACTGCAGGAATTAGCTCCTGGTATAAAGTGGAGTTTCATGGCTAGGCACGCTCATTTCTATGGCAAAAGTTCCTACAAGTGCTGGAAAGTAAAAAGGTATCTACATTTTAATAATGAAAATGGCCAGCTTGTGGGTTGGTTTCAGCAAAGGGTTCCACAAAGGGAGCAAGGTTCAAGGAGCCCTGTTTATGTAGAAAGAGAAAAGAGTCCATTTAAACCCAGATGGAGTTTGAGTGCCAGCTTTAGGGGGCTTCTGAGCCTCCAAATCATTGATTGTCTCCAGCACCCAGTTGACACTCGCTGCTCTGGAAACAGGCTCTGGGTGGGCTGTAAGCTCAGATGTTGGCCTGTGCTCTCTATCTGTTCACTGTCCTGCAGGTCCTGGGGACACACTAAAGGGGGAGAACAAAGCAAAAGTGGTCTCCAACAATTATTTTCCATAGAGAGGATCAGGCTTTTAATGACACACATCTCACTGGAGGTAGTCTTGGTTTTGTGCGCCTTTCCATAGGAGCTAGGTGACCCAACCTGCCCTTTTTCTCTTTTTTTTTCTCCTTTCATAAGGCTCTCTGAAGATAGGCTGCTGGGAGGCATCGTCAGCGTACTGACTCCCTGCTGCCTACTAGAGTACAGGTTACATCTCATCAGGTGATGATATGGCACGTGTCTATGAAGACAACATAAGGTGAGACCATGCCACAGAAATCAACAATGCAGAAAGACATTTTCTTGATCCACAGCATGGCATCAACTTATACATCTGAGTAGCAGATTAAGGGCTTCCAGCAGTGAGGTGGGGAGGAAGTAAGAGAACAAGCTGCCAACTGGTAAATATCCACACTAATTTTGCAAATGCAGGTATTTCATGTCTTTCCTAATCTAATCGTGAATGCAAACTGGATTACTGCATCTGACATGACAAGAATAAAACAGCACCAACAGACTCTTGAAATTAGCAGAGTGAGTTTGCTGAAGGAATTACATTGCTGAGACAAGTCACTCTTGTAATAAAGGGCACTCCTAAAAGGGAGAAGAAATAAAGGAAGAAGGGTAGAAAAAAAAACAGAAGTAGGCAGCCTTTATCCCTAAATCGGAGGCACGATTAAAAAGCTAACTTTTTTTTTGCACTAAGAACAGAAGATTTTCCCTCCTGATGCTCACTGCAGCATCGAAATTAGTGGGACCATCTATGCTTACCTGACAGGAGAATTTAGAGAAGGATATGGCAAGTCCCAAGGGCAGTGGTAGCACATTCACAGGGACTGGCAAAGATGGGCCGTTGGAGATGTCTAGAGGTTCAGGGAAAAAAATCTGTGAAAGTGCAGAGGGTAATAAGAGCTGTAACCAGGCACACCTCCTCCGAGAAGTAATAAAAGGGCTCTCACCTGCCTTTCCAGCGCCATCTGCTTTGGGCAGCCATTTAAGTTATTACAAAGTTATTGTAAAAAGAAAGCACTCAAAACTGGTTTTATTTCTGATATCATGTACTGTACAGAAGCGCAGAGCAGTAGAGAGTCTTGGTCTGAAATCTGCTTCTTTTCTGTGTCATTTTCAGGTTATTATTAACAGAGCCCTTAAAACTAGCAAAGCTGCACTGTTTCTCCAAGCTCTTATCTTCTGTATGTAGCATGGCTAAGGTGGTCTCCAAACTGCCTAAATCTCATGTCTGGAAGAACAGGCATTGCATCTCACCCTAAGCTGCAGGCTGTTTCCTGGCTGCTGCAAGTGTGAAAGATGACAAAAGAGTAAAAACATGCTAAGAGAATGGTTGCAAAAAGAAAAGCTCTAAATCAGAAAGGGAACAAGAAAAAAGACTAAGCAGGTCAAAGAAAGTTAAAGTAATAATAAAAAAAAATAATAAATCCTTTTACAGGTGCCTTCTGTGGAGAAACTGGGCAGAAAGCCAAAATGAAAAGCTGCGACAGCAAGGAGGAACAGATCCCACAGAGACAAAATGGGAGAAGGGACTATCTCTGCAGGAGCAGTAAGAAGAAAACCAAACCATTAACACTGCTATGGAAAAGACCAAAATAAAGGGAAGAATTAAAGGAGCAGAAGTTATTTTTCATAGGCATTGGAGTTAATAGGTCTCATAATACCTTTCCCCCTTTCCCCTGCCCCAAACAAGAAAGCTTTGCCTTTGCTGATAAATGAACATGGCTGAGATGGAGAGGCTGCTTTCAGGGAGCTTTGTGCAGTACCAAGACTTCCTAGAGAAAAGCTAGTCTCCTCCACTGTGGCAGGCAGCAGGAGGGCACTGTCTAGGAGCCCTTCCAAGGGAAAGCTGGGACCAGCTGCTATAGGATGGCAAAAGAAAATGGTAGGACACTGAGCACCATCTGGGGAGGTGCGGAACAGGGAGCAGCAGTGATGGAGGACTTGGGGATAGGAAGAAGACAGTGGCAAAACCATGAAATCGCCACCAGCAACCTGCATAGCAGCCCTGAGTGTCTGGAAAACCTGTCTTCAGGAGTTAAGTGTTAAAGAAAGTGTTAAAAGAACAAATTAGTCAGGCCTGAAGCAAAGAGAAAAGAAAAAGCCAGAGTCAAAGAGAAAGAGATAGAAAAGATCAAGCCTCAAGCTAGAAATGAATAAGCTTAAAGCTACTGAAGAAAAAAATTAAGGCAGGAAACAGTAAAGCACAGAATATAATGAAAGAGAGCCAAGTGACCATGGAGGCAGGCTAATCTCTGTTCAGCTTAGCTGGTCTTCTGCAATAAAGTTTACCATGAGACCCAGCAGGACACTTCAGTGCTAAGAACGCTTTCTGGAATTAAAAAGCAAAGGTGTTCTGAGAGGAAAGCCAAAGCACTAATGCTGGTTGTCTCATTACATTCAGAGGTTTTGGCCATCTCCCATGTTATCCCCAGTGAAGGATGCATCTGTCTCTGCTTTTCTGCACCAGACCACAACAGCACCAAGGTACAGCAGGTAATCTCATGTTCAGGTACCACAAGGGCTAATTTGCCTTGGCTGAAAATGTTGCTTCTTACTTCTGGTTCTCTCTCCACTGGCAATTGCTTAAGTAACTACATTTTTAGCTTGGCTGCAGTAAGCCTCCAGTTAAAAAAACCCTTCTAATCTTAGTATGTCATTGGCATTAATAATGTCTCTGTCTACTGCTGCGATGGGGAAAGATTATATTTGTGGACATTTTTCTCAGAAATAAAGGCTTAACCCATTTCATTTCAGTCACACAATTGATTATTAAATCTCCCTTCTCTGACGCCTCCTGTCAAACTGGTATGTTGTTTTGGGGAGATGTAAAGGAAGCAGGGTCTGGCCTTCTAGCCCCCCATTTTCTCAGCAAAAGAGGTCTGACTTAACTAATAAGAAGACCGAAGGAACCAAAGTACAAGGAAATAAACCAATAACAACCACGAATGTAAAGCAACCTGGCTTTAGCTTAGTTTAATGAGAAGAAAACTTGTCCATAAGATTTCAAGGTATTGCATAGGCTCAAAGCACAAACTTTCCCTAGGTTTTTCCAGACATTAACAGAGCTAGGATTTTGCCCTACTTTGAAATTGTAGAGGCAAGAGGCAGGAGGCTGCTTGAGCAGTAACAGAGCTTCAGTTCCTGGAAATCAAATGCTGGTTTTGTTGGTATTCAAATAATACCCAAAGGCAATGTCTTATTTAAATTCTAGGAGCCCAGAAGAGCAACAACAAAATGACTTTGCCTATATATGAAGAAAATACTTCCTAGTCCATGCCTGCTGCCCCAGAATTGGTCTGAAGAATTACTGAATGCTTTCCAGAGCAAATCTTCCCAAAGAGCGACATGAGGAGGCACAAAACAAATCCCACTCCTGCTTTTGTCCTTTCGTACATCACACTCCCAGTCACAGAGAATGAGCCATGCCCTCCATTTTGACCTTCTCATTCTGGACTGATGAGGAGTCAGACTTGGCCAGGATCATTGATAAGCTAGCAAGTGGGTCTCAGGTTCTGTCCTAGAGACTGGTGTTTTCCATGACTCTACAGAAGATGGTTGTGCTCATCTCTGCGGTCCTGCCAGCACCCTTCATCCTCACAGTGACTGAGAAGGTAGTTTGGCCAGTAAATTTCACCAGTTAACTCTTCACTAATGAAAAAGCTCATGACAAAACACATCACACAAAGGCTACCTCAATTTTCTGAACTTTTTGTGGTCTGCATTTGGACCCCTGGCCATTAGGTAAAAGGCTTTATGTTTTCTAGTAATCTCTAAAATAACTTATTTACCCATATAGAGGTACTGAACACTTGGTTTTGTCCTATAGGGGGAAAAAAGGAAAATATAAGAGAAGGGGAGGGGAGGGGAGGGGAAGAGGTAACAGAAGAAGGGGAGAGGGAAGGGGAACAATTCAATCAAAAGTAACCAAGTTAAAGTTTGCTGGATGGAGTCTGCACTCTGCAAATATAGATGCTGCAATGCGATGATTTCATGCTATCATCTTAGTGTGAATTTACAATACTGTTCTAGAAAAGCCATAGCTCAGGGCTTAGTGCCCAACCCAGTACCAGAACTGCACCCGTCTCCAGTGAAATCCATCTCTCTGCCCTGGCAGCCCATCCATAAGGAAGGGCAAGGAGGACAATCCTTTGTCTTTCCAACTGGCTGCTCCTGCCCATTGCATGCTGGGTTTGTAACACCGTGGCATTTTGCAAAGCAGTATTGCCTGATGATGCCAGATGGAAGCATTACGAGGGGAGGATGTAGCTCAGGTTGGGGTTGCCTAATAGTGTTGGCTGCAATTCAAACGCAAGCACTGTCCAGCTAACTCACTCATCCCAATTAAAGGTCAAGGCCTTACATGGCACTGCCTCCAGTGATACGTACATCGCACAGTCACCAGGGGAGGACAGTCAGCTCACACAACAGTCCTTGAAGAAGCACTGGTGCAGAAGAAGCTCCTCTGATAAAACTTAAAGGAGACTGAGGAATACATGACTGATTAGACAAAGCAAGTTAATATAACTGATTTAAAACATTCTTAATTGTATTATTCCTGGCTAATTATTTTTTCCAGTGGGAAAGAGAAAAAAAAAAAAGTTGACCAGCCAGAACTAATGAAGAAATATTTTATGGTAGCTGTTTGCACTAATAATGATATGGAGTGCTATGATTAATCAGAAGGGTACAAACACAGAGTAAATTGCAGGTTGCTGGTTGCAGATTCTGAGACTCAGACTAATGCACTAAGTGGACACAGAGCCCAATTTAAATATGAAATAGCATTACTGATTACCCTGAAGTTGTCAGCAGTGTAACGCAGATTCAAATATGACCCATGGTTGTCTTTTTTTGCTTGGTTTTCTACCTGTTTGGGCAGGTAATTAGATCAGCTGAATACCTTACTCTTTGACTTTAGTGCATAAATAGAAAAGCTTTGCTCACCGGCTCATTGTGAGCCTCGCCCCACTGAAGCAAGGGCGCNGCGGCCTCACCAGTGCCGAGTACAGGGGCACAATCACTTCCCTATTCAGTCGTTGACTCCAAGAAGTTAATGTCTCAGCCCTATGTTTTCTGGAGACAGAAGGTGGCTGCTCATTTGAGGGGCAGGGCAAGTTCCTAAAAAGAAGGAAAGCAATGGTCGCTAAAAGGGACAGGCTAAGGTGAGATGTCTGAAAAGTTTTCTGTTGGTTTTGGGTTATGGGCATTATGTAGGTTGCTTCATTTCTAGGACACAAAAGCAATTGCTATTTAAACAAGCATTAAATCCAAGTCAGAGACTTTGGGTTTCATGTCCAGGCCAAACAGCTAATTACTGCAAGGGTTAGAAAGAATTTCTTCTTCTCCTCCCACTCCTCCTCCACAGTATTTAATAACTGAATGAGCCCATTGGAGAGGTTTTGCTTTCCTGTTTACTATTTTGCCAGTTTTTGGAAGAGGGATTACAGACTACAGGATTGTTCAAGTTTTGGCAATGCACACACTTCATGACAAAAGCTTTTCCAGCAGCACCAACGTATAGCGCAACCCTAATCAAGACAGATTTTAACTGCAGTTAAGCATTAGTTATATTGTTATCCAATAGCTATTAATAAATTTTTAAATAATAGTGCATTACCCTGTTACCTGCATAACAATTAAACCTCCTAAATACCTGTAATGAAATGAACAGTTCAATGCACGTTCATTTCTAGGCAGATGTCTTTGTACTTGAGATGATCATCTGCTTCAGGAGTGGATTACAGCAGGTACTTAGGGACTTTCTGAAAGTTAAGCAGGTACTTAACTGCTGTTCTGCAGTGGGATGGACTTCAGCACCATTAAATTCACCAAGGCAGAAACGTGCATCTTTTCTTAAGCATGTCCTTAACTGAACAGAGACAGTGCCAGAGGATGGGGTGCTACTGAAAAACAAGGTCAGGCTTATGTCTCAGTTTTACTGCATATGAGAGAGTTGCATCACATTCATTTTTAAACTGGCCAGTCCCAAATTCAATCCATTTTACAACAAAAAAGAAGAATATTCATCTGCAGTTTAGTCAGGGTTTTTCCTGCCTTGCCGATGTCTCTGCTCTCTCATCCTTCTGGGAATATAATCCTTTTCAGTGACTGCACCATTTCAAGCATGGTCTCATAAAGAAATGACACAATCTTGCCACCCCTCTGTCTGTGGCAGAGCCACCATGCTAATGTTGAAGGACAGTGAGGGCTGGGAACCTTGGCAATTCTGGATAAATACATATTACATGAGGAGAATGACTCTCTGGTGCCTGTGGAGCAGGGTCTGAGCAGGCACGCTGCCCATGGGAGGTACAGCCTCCCTGCAGATGCAGTCCAGTACATCCGATTTACGGCCCACGTCCAACTTATCTGCAAGAAAACAGCAGTCAGTTTCTGGATGTGCAGCAGCCTGGGGTGCTAAGCATCTTGTTGTCACAAAAATACAGAAAATACCTGTCCCCTCAAAAGGTTTTCCCATCTGAGATCTGGGATTGGATCATCTCTACAGGACTGCATAATACAGGATCATCTCTATTATCAAACACAATCCTAGCACTGACTGATGGGTCTCCAGGGCCTTTTCCAAGCTGGGGCCCTGGGAGCTCACACACTCACAGCCCGCTCCTTAAGACAGGGCTCTCTGTCTATGCCTGTCCATCCAGGCTGCCCATAATTAGTTTGAAACCTGTTGCCTTATTTCAGTTTCAGTTATTTCGGCCAGTTTCAGCTGGCTTAATTCAGAGCTGACAGCAACCAGAAATCATGAGGGTCCTACACATATTATATAAAATTGCAACAAAGAGAAGAAAGTCTCAAATGAATGTCCCATGGAGAGAAAACCTATAGCAAGTTCTACCCAGTTAATTGTGGCTTTGGGCTTGGCCTATGCTGGGCAGCCTGCAGATGTGGCTGGCCAGCTAGCACATGGGTGGCTTTGGCCTTGTCATGGAGCAGATCCCTGGGGCCTTGAAAGAGTCTGGAGTGTTGTGCGGACACTTATGGGGCACACGGGTGCAAACTGGAGATGTTGTCGGCATGGCTCAGACTATAGGAGCAAGAACAGAGGCAATAAGGCTACTCCAGAGGAGGGGCAGGCAGCTATGGGTATATAAAGCAAATCTATAGGGCTCTGGGCTTTTTTAATTGCACTGCTGCTGGAACAAGTTGTTGTTAAATTTCATGATACTGACTGTTTCTCTGCTTGCTTCTCACTTGGAATTTATATGAAACAAATCCCTGATGAGCTCTCACAACTCACTATGGGATAGACCACAGCTTCTAAGAGTCCAGAATTTATTTTACCTTTGCAGTCCCTAGTGACTTCATTCACTGTGCTTCTAAGCCTAGTCTCTACTGCCTAAAATATTCCATGGTAATTTGTCACCATTATCTATTGCTTTACTAATGTTACTTAGGTAAATTACTATAATCTCAGCAAAAATATTTTAGTATTTCCTTTACGACTTTGTTCAAAGCAGTCTAACCAGAATTAGGTTAATAAAACATCTGTCTTTCAATATAGTTCAAAGTAGCCTAGCAAGATACATGCATGCACATTAATTCTGCAGTAACAAACAGAATGTATAAAGGCTGATTTTAGCTATTAGGACAAATAGCCACATCTTCTATGTTTCTTGAAAATTTGCCTGTAACGCAGGGGGTTCAGTTCAGCTCCCAGATCAAACATTTTGGTCTCAGTTAACAACATATTTCACTAGGCAAAAGTACCAACACTCAAGGTATGTTGGGATCAAGAGCCATCTTTTGCTTTAAACATCCTAAACTGTTCTGCTTTCCTACATAACTTCCCATTTTCTGCATCTGCACTGCTCCTAATTCTCTGCTAGCCTGGGACTGCACGTGCTCGGGTCTCCCAAAGCTGTCTCCATGGCCTGTACAAGAAATGCCTTCCTAAGATATCCTCTAGTTTACAGTCAGATAACTGCTGAAGACTCACTTCCAATTGCTCATTAGCATCTAATAACGCTGAGGTTAATGGGCAAAAAACTGTAATCTATTTATTCTCAGGTGCCTACCTTCAAGAGATAAGCTGTTATGTTACCAGGAACAACATTACCAATATTACAATACCATTACCATGACCTATTGCTGCCTTAACTCTTCTCTTTCCAGTATACCTTGTTTGAACATAGCATCTACTCAGGTTCTCAAGTCACAGGAACATCAACCTTGCTTTTTTTGTTTGTTCCTTCAGCACCCACAACATTCTGAATGCTATCTGAATTTAATAACAACAGTAATGCAGCACTGCAATGGAAAACTAAATGAAGATACATGAATAAGATTGTGCCCTCTGCAGCAATTCAAAAGCGGTATTATTTTAAATTGATCTATAGTGCTTATTAAAAGCAGTTCCTGTGTCTTTATTAAAAACAAAATAATATAATGCACAATACTTTGAAGGCACTTTAAGTAAAATTTACTGTCAATAGTGCAAAAAATGTGGAGAAAAAAATACATATTTTGTCTCCTCTATATGTGGGATATGGAGGTTCTGGGAAAAAGAATGCACCACATCCACCCCGTGACATACAGAACCTGAGGAGAATCTGTGACTATTAGTTGGCCAGGTCAAATATAAGGGGGAAAAAAAAAAGCTCATACTTCTTTGAAAAAGCTTTCCACTGGGACCTAGACTTGGTGCTTTAGAGTTTAAAGCTCTCTGCTACAGGGGTTGAGTCTTCCCACATGTTTCTGTGGAGTGTGTCATCCCAGTACGCAGCACTCCTTGGGAGATGGCCCTTAATAATAAATAATAGTAGTGTAGGATGTAGGGTAGCTCGTTTTCCTCCACGGCCTACTGATATTGCCTACCCTTTCTTATAAGCATCAGTAAGCCTAGTATTTCAATGGAATTCAGTGCTAAAATTCTCATTAAACTCAGTGGAGTTGAATTCAGACCTGATGCTTAAGATACATTTGATAATTTTCAATTCTACCTTTATAAACAAATATTTAATGTTTGAAGACTGGCATCAGCAATGACTGAAGTCTGCTGTCAGAAGAGACATGTCTGCACTTTCACTACCACGGTCTTTCACTATAACCTTTTCAAGACATTCCCAGTCCAGAGCAGGGGAGAGGCAAAGGGCACTGAGAAAATACAATTGCTACGGGCTTCCACTGTTATGCTTCCGCAGCAAACATTGCCCATTGGTCTGAACTGCGGTAGGTTGCCTGGGCTGGTACAATGAACAAGTTAGGGTATCTATCTTGTTTAGCCAGATGAGAAAGGACTTTCTTTTCCTTGCAGTCTACCAGACACTTTCATGAAATAATTGGTTTTACTAGCATCCACTGCAATGCATTCCATAAATTGGGAGGAAATACTCCTGAAGGCTTGAAGCAAGACTGAACACAATTTCAGAGACCTTTTTCATAAGTGAAATCATCAATCCATGCTAAGCTATTATTAGAAGTTCAAGGTGGAATTTCTATCCTGGAAAAAAAAAAAAAAATCATTTCGAACACCCTAGATTCAAAGTCTGCAATTGCGCTTGGAAGGGAAAAAGGACCACATCACTTTAAAAAGCCCTTTTTTTATTTTTTTGCTGCTCTGCCTTCCTAACCCTGACATATCTGTACCAGTTCCCCAGAGGGATTTCAGTGTTGTTGCAGGAACTTGTCAGAAGAGTGCAGTATATAGTAAGGGAGAGTAGCACTGGTGTCATGCAACAAGTCTTGTGAGCAGAATTAATATCCTTCATTAGATAGACTGATATAGCTGAATCAAAGTTATGAGTCCAAAAGCTTGCCCAACTTTATTATCTGGCTCAACAACGGTTACTACCTCTTGTTACAAAGGTCCCTTCGCTAGCCAGAGGTGCAGTAAGCACCTTCCAATAAGAAGTTGGACTAGGTGTCCTCTGTCATGCACGGTGTGCAGACTGCCTACAGTACTTGATGAGATGACGCCACATAAAATTACCTCCACCTCAAGAACTCAGTGGAAGTTTTACAGCAGAGTACATCTAATGGATGCTAGTAAAAACAAACTCCACTTATTTTGTCACCAGAAGTAAATAGGGTGAGAACATCTCCTACTATATTTAGGTACTTACATTCTGCTCTAATTCTAAACTAATGTACTTAGTATATAATTTTGCAACCAAGAAGTGTAATAGAATCTAATGTACTAATGCATAACACTTTTCATCCTGTATACTGTAGCCAGACAGCTTTTTACAATTAGTACCAGGGTTTTTTTAAGTAATACACATATAGTCATTAAGAACTGCAATGTAGTACACAGAATGTCCACGCTTTTCCTCCTCCTTTATCTTCTGCATGAAGTAAAAGGAAAGAAAAAAAAGATCACCTAATGTGACTAGAAGATGCATGCATTGCTAAGAATGAATATAGACCGCGTGCTCAAAAAAAAGCATTAAAGCATTAATGCAGACATTAGTAATCCCACACTATGTACTTTAGAACAACTCACTGCCAGAAAGAAAGATAGTGAGGACAAAAATAAAATAAAGCAAACAAGCAAGCAAAAAAAAAAAAGGAATTTTATGATTTTTTTCATATAAGCTAACTGAAATATTTGTAGCAACAATATGGGTATGTTTCAGTCAGTCACGAAACAGCTTGATTGAATGATAATCAAGTTAATTATCTACATTAACTGAACAGTTGAGAGTCCAGGTTGAAATTTAATAAACCACACTGCGTGAGGATGCTTAAAGATAAATGATAACTTGTGACTCTGTGAGCATCATTTATTTTAAAACACTGCACTGTTTCTGCAAATTTCATTTATTAAAGCTATGCAAAAGCTTCAAAGTACACTTTGATTGTGCTGGTTCTTGTTATTTAAGATATACTTATCCAGTTACTCACATTTCTGCACCCTCCCCGGTAATTCTTGGTCAAATGTGTTTGGCACGGACAAGCTGCAGGGAAAAAACATGGGTCCAGCTGTTTGCTCATACTTGATCCTGCCTTTCCCTATCTTCCGTCTTCAGCTCACGGCCCCATGTGCATTTGCACCATTTATTCCCCCAACAGATATGCCAATGTCCCAGACACATGACCCTCTGTGTATAAGGCTGCTCCTCATTTTTATTTGCCTTCCCTACGCTAAGATGTCCAGAGCACAGTCAGTGTAGTTTCAGTTGCCCATGGGCTGGAGGAGAGGTGGCCACAGGGTTGTGTCTTACACAGAGACACCCAGCTCCTGCCCCAAAGATGGGAAGGAGGGTGCCAAAACCCTGTAATAAGCTGAGTTCTACCAGCTCTTTAATAACAGCCTGGGCAACAAGGAGAAGCAAGGCTGAGCAGACTGCGGCACAGCTTCCCCCTCCTCTCCCAGCTGGCGAGACCCTGGGCACCGGGATCGTGCCAGGGCAAAGGGAGCGGGAAGTCATGGGGCGTGAGAAAGCAGCTTCCCAACCGCTATTTCAACAGGGTTTGCAGGAGAGCACAGTGCTACCTGACAGCATGGCCTCAGTTTTGGGGGGCCCCATGCCCTGCCCCCAGTGGCCACCCTCCACTTTGGCCACCAGGTGCATGGGGGACATGGGGGAATGCTGCTGCCGCCAGCTCCACAGCAGGGAAGGGTGGCCTGGAGGCACCACGGCAGCCTCACCCCCCGCCTGGCACCAGCCCTGAGCCCATGGGGTGGCTGGGTGGCTCCCGGTGGTCCTGGCATGGGAACCATGCTCCTGTCCCACAGTGGGACGTGGCACATGTGCACACTTGACTGACGTGTGTGCTCAGGACCCACAAGGTTAATTATAATGCCACCTGTAGGAGGTACTTTCCCGCAAATATTAACCTTCTGTTTTTTCCATATGCTCCCATATGATCCAATTTTTCTTCATAAGCAGAGCTGAACTAGAGCTAAGAAATGACAGCTAAGCTTTTACTTTTGTGCTTGTAATGTCAAAACCTGAAGTCACCTGACTTTGATAAATTCAGTGTTTTTTTTTTTTAAAAATTAATTTTAATTTAAATAAATTTCACCTTTTCCTCCCATACTGTAACTTCTTAGGAATAATTTGCATTCACAAGATAAATGCCATTTGATTGACTTTGTCATGAAACATTTTCATCTGTGCCTGGCAGGAGTTCAGTGAGAAGACTCAGATTGCCTTATCTCAGCGTCCTTTCTGCAGCCTTCTCACTTAGCATCCTTGTTGCAGTCCAAATATGCCTAGTTCTACAAATGTAGAAAACACTATAGAAAACAGATACAATCACTGTTAATCTTGGAAGGAGCAGAAGAACCAGCTCTATTGTGATGTAATGCAAAACATAGTATTAATCACTCAAATAGTAGGCAAAATAAGCACACATGTTCTTAATCAAGTGCTATTAATTCTTATCAAGAATAAAGAAAAAGTCAGACAATTAAAACACTTGAAGCTTCTCAGTTTTTTCTGCACAGACTTTGTGAGCAGATTGACTGAAATCTTGCTGGTCTTAGAGATGTGCAAACAGTTGTGAGAGGAATGCTCGAAACAAATCACTTCTAGAGGAGCTTTGAACAATAAAGGGCTTCTGTTTTCCAGTGAATTGTGCGTATGCACACAAACGCTCATCCATAATGTGAATTTAAAATAATCCTGATGGTAGTGAAGGAAGGGGAGGGAAGGGACACATGGAAATAAGGAGGCAGACTTTGACCCTTTGTGTCAGCAAACAAAGCCTTCTAGTTCGAATCTGGGATAGCTGTTCCCATTTGACATGGTTTCAACAGACATACGCGCATTCTGGCTTAAGCCTCTCCCTAAAGGATACTAAGACCAAGCAAAGCTTGCTTACAGGTCACCCAAGCGCAACATGATGGTTTTAAGCGGAAACAAACGAATGGAATAGATGTAATTAAACATCCAAACTGAATTAGGCAAAATTGCTACAGCTTCACTTTACAAAGTCAGTGAAGGGCATGAATGGAGCATCTGAAATAGCTATTTGGCATAGGGTCACTATGAAGATGAATTAGGGTTAATTTTCTGCTGGAGTGTAGGTCAGGCGCTGTGCTGTGGTAGAATGCTCATTTTACTGGGTATGTTTTGGCCTACTTACAACTTTAGAAAATAAATATTACAATGTTAAATTAAATATGCTCTGTGACAAGGACTTGCAAGATTGGGAGAATGTGATTTATATGCAATTGGCTCATATATACCATCTAATATGATATGCACAGTGTAACGAAAGCTCAAGGGTCTGATCTGCAGTGCAGAAATGCTTTACAGTCCTCTTTCAGGTTGCATGTTGTTTTTCCTTCCTCTTCTTCTTCTTTGTTTTTTTTTTTTTTTTTAATGACTACATGAGTTAATTAGTGGTTATGTACTCTGTCTCTTTGCCTGCCCTAGCTTATCCCTACTGCAATAAATCTCTTTTCTTTCCCTCTCCCAAGGATCATTACAACATTAGCCAGCACTATCAACAAAACTAATTGAAAGCCACCTGCTTTTAGGATCACTCTAATGCTAAACAGTGAAGTTAAGAAACAAAATTCAATCAACTTTCTAATAGTCTGTAATTTCTTATTAATTCACACCAATGCAGTGGCAGAAAAAAGCCACACAAGATCCTTTTTTTTTCCACTACTCGCCTTATCGTCCACTCCGCCTTATATCTGTATAATTAGAAATTATTATTTTTGTAACCTAAATCTCTCATCACTCCTTAAAGTGGAACTAATAGTATTACATTTTGTCTTTTCAACTGCAGCTGTATAAAAAAGGAAAGTGCCTGCAAATAACCTACCTATTATAAATTGGTCTGTTCTTTTTGCTAAACGTTTGGGTCCTTTTAATCAGGTAGACCCAGATAAAGCAGAACCTTTAAAGATGTCAGAGTTCACTTATGCGCTTACACACGATCTAAGTCTCATTGCCTTTGATGAAATTCAAGCACCTACAGAAACCTGGTGAAAGGACTGAATAGGTATGGATTTCCTGAGGGTGGGCCTTGGTCCCCAAACATGCAAAGCCCTTCGGCACATGCTGAACCTCAGAGAGGTGATGAAGTACTAGTGAAGTCTATAGGAAATAGGCATGTGCTTCAACATAAGTACTTTGCTACCATTGCACAGGAACACCAAATTTAGTCAAGTGAGCATGAGTAAAGACAACATTCTTGAGATAGCATGAGATGGCTAAACTGTTTCCCCTAAGTAGTTTCCCAACTCGTCCTTAATTGTGGAGAAATAAGCCTGGAAAAGGATGAAAGTGACTGATTTATTTCTGTTAGGCCAACTGAAGCAAAATATAAGAAAAGAAAAAAAAAACCAAAAAGGAAAACACAAGACAGATGGTACTAATGACTATTTGTGTTACAGCAGGGCTTAGATGTCCCAGTAAAGCCTGAGATCCCACTGTGCTAGATGCTGTGCAAACATGTCAGTGAGGGTGTTCAGTAAAGGAGAGCTGCCTGTAAACACGACATGTGGAAGTCGCTTTGAAGTCAGCTAGAACCCAAGCATGCAAGCCTGGTTTGTACTGTCACGCCATACGTTTCAAGCTGTATGATCAATTGCTATCAGGTGTGCTGAAGCAGAAGACAGGGTCTCTCATACTATGGCCACCTAAGGTATAATGAGCTGAGGGAAAAAAATAAGGCCACTGATAATATAGTGGTTGTATTTAATAGTCTACCGTTTACTTCCTGGGACTGTAAACATATAATTATTTTTCCTACTTCAAAAGAATAAAAACTCTATTTAGATGAAATACATTTAAAACAATGCAGGTGACATGCAATATGGAATAAATGCTACCTTCATGCAAATGTATGCATCTCTCATCAATTACAGTAATGAGATATGCAAAGAAAGATCAGAGGAATATAATTCGATCCTTTTTGGAAGCTACTCTAAAATTCAGGTTGGATGTAGTGTGTGCACATGCACAGAAGAGGAAGAAGAATGAGGAGTCATAGTATTGCAGAGCCTTCCCAAAGAGGGCAAATTCCTGCTGCTTCAGAAGCAGACTGATGCCTACAGAAGGTCAAGGGACCTAGAAACAAGGTGAGCCCCCACTTTGCGAAGTCGCAGTTGCAGTGATGCAATCAGTACTACAACACACAGAAAAGGCTTAAAAATAAAGGCATACAGAAGAATGTAAGGAAGGAGAAAATACCAGTCAGGAATAATTATCACAGTGTATAAAACTTTCCACTCTTTTATTATCATAAATTGCAAAGTTTTATTGATGCATATTTTATCACAGCACTCTTGCCATATGTGATCTGAAGATTCAGAGCCTGTCCCCAGGGACAACGGTACTGATATAGATAATCAAGAATTCCTTTTATGCTCCTCTCAACACAGCCACAGCTCAGATTGAAATTAACATCTTTTACAATGAAACACCAGTTTGCTGCCACAACTAGACATGGCAGCTGGAGAGAGAAGCCTGCTTATCCAGTTATTCCTTCAAGTCTCAATTTCATCACAGCCTGTGAAGATGTAAACTATGTACAAAGCAATGCGGATGGACACTGAATACCAGAAGAACAATCTGCATGCAACCTGCCACGTGAAGAAACAGGGGAGAAATGCTTCCAAATAAATCCAGGGATGAAAAGCAAAGATCAGAGGCAGCACCTAAAAAGCAGTGAAGGGGAATCCAAGGGCTTTGAACTTCTGCAGTGTATACCGCCTGCATTAGACTGGGTGATGCTGGCACACACACATGTGCGTGTCCGTGCACGCACACACACGCCGAGGAGTGGAACCCACACCCAAAAAGAAACCCAGCCCAGGGCTCTGTCCCACTTAAATCCTCCAAAACAAGGATTTTACCTAGCAGAAACACCAAGACTGCTTAGCGTTAGCACTTCTTCCTGGTCATCCTTTTAGGTTGACTGCTTTTGCCTGTGCATGGGCCCCGTTTCTCACGCTGCTGAGAAGAGGGGCATGGAAGTTGTTTTGCTCTGCTCTCCATGGGGTCATATGTCACTGTAGCGTCTGAGTGCCTTCCTGTAGAGCACTAAACGACCAACATCTGCCATGTGTTGTTCATTCTCCCTCTCATCCTACTCCCAAGGGAGAACTGGGTATGCAGTGTAGTGTTTTGTTTTGGCAGGGCTTTGTTTCTGTTGTTTTAAATCTACACGCTGCCATATGTTACGAAGAAAAAAAAAAAGCAGCACCTTGCTCATGAAGGAGAAGGTGGTGGGGTTTGTGATGGTCATTAGGTTCTGAGGGAGCTAGCGCCAAGGTCTCAGCCTGGCTTCCCAGAAGGCACAGCTTACTGCTGGCTGCTAGAAAGGTGCAAACTTCACAGGAGCTGGAGATAATAATGCACTAGAATCACGTCTCTTTCATGTGTGAAAGTGGTTCAAGTCTGGCTTTGAGCACATGCCTACCTACCACAACATTTCTAAAGAGCTCAGTGCTTTGGTATATTACATGCTGGGACAACACATAGTAAAACCTACACCATCGATCATTTTTTTTCTTTTCTTTTCTGATTAATGTTATGTCATCTATAGGCTATCTCCAAACAGTCACTGGGGAAGCATAGAAAAGAGGATATCAATGTAGGTTTTGAAACACTTAATTGGGCAAATGTGCTCTTAGAGATGCAAGGATGTTCAGGAAATATTTCAAGTGTATTGCAGGCCTTCAGTATAGATCAGGAAAGAAGTACACAAAGGCAGGCAAATACACTTTTCTAGCCTTGTCTCTTTGTCTTTCTACAGACTGCACAAAACAGTACTTCTACAGTTCAATACTATGGACAAGCTCAGGCTAAAAACACATATAATAGCAAGCCCACTTTAGGGTCATTATCAAGTAAGACAGGGAAACAGAAGGCTATGAAAAGAAGATTGGTATATGGCAGAACTGCAGTGTAAGGATCTAATTTAAATCATCAGCAGAAAAAATAGCTCTACACATTAGTCGGATGAGCCTTCAGTCAATAAAAAGGACAGGGCAGGACCTCTCACCCTGTATTAAGACACTGTCACTTTTGCTTCTCTGAAGCCAAGGAATTTTTGGAATTTCCTGCTCCTCACCCCACTGGAAGGGCTTATCTCATGGGAAGGGTTGATTCCCAAATCCTCAAAACTTCTTGCATTCATGAAGGAGATTCTCTTGGGGGTTACTCCTTCTCTCCTCCATTATACTGTTAATTGACACGTTTCCCAGCATTCACTTTTATAGGATACTGATAGTGTAGGGATTTTATATCAAAGATATTCTTCTTTGTGAAGGAAACTTTGGAACATAGGTTCAGATGACCAGGATTTCTGCAGTCTTGCTTACATACACAGAGTGATGGCTGCAACCTCACTCCGACTATAAAGTCTAGATTAGCTATAGATCATTTGAAGAGAAATGTAGCAGTACCTATTATTTTTCCTTTTACAAGAGATTTAAGATAGAATATTTACTGTGATCATACAATTTTTATATTAGATTGAAAAACAAAATTCCATCTTGCAAGAAGTTATAGTACTTGGCATTTCTCCTGAGTCAGGCTAAAAAGCCAAAATAACACAATTTATCTTTCCATAAAGTTTTAAAAAATCTGTTTAAAAAGGCAAAAATGTTAACTTCTGTGTTATGAAATGAGTCATCTTGAAGTTTCAGAAGTAAAATGTTTAGTGCTGGGGGGCAGGAGGGATGTGGTGCCATTGCTCCTTGACTCCACCTAAATGGCCACAGCTGGAGGCAGATATTCTTGGCCCACTTGTCTCTATTTACCCCATGGATCCTTCTCCCCAGTCAGGCTTAGAGCCCTACCAAGTATGACAGTCTCATGGTGCTGCTGTTCTCAGGATGCTTTATACCCCTGCAAAATCTCATCCCAAATAGTAAATATGTGTGTCAGCCAGATTTTCCTCTGAGGAGCATTTTGCCAAAAGCCCTATTTTCTCTATGGATATTTTCAAATCTAATGAACTCCCTTTCCAACAGGAGAATATTTAATTTGATAGGTTTGTGAGCAAATGTAGTTGTTTTATTACAACTTGACTTTTGAATCCTTTGAGTGGGACTACCAAGGCAAAATACCAGGTAAGAACACTAGTATCAAGCTAGAGTCTTAGTGTGATGTGTAGATAAAGGCCTTTGAAAAGCATTTTAGATTAATCTTTCCTCACAACTGCAAGTTTTAAACGTACTATTTAAAAACAACCCTTTTCATCATTCCTTTTATAGTAACGGTTTTAAAAAAATATTTTACACCCGGGAATCAAGAAGCACACCGGTAATAAACACTTTTCTATAAAACTTGCAATAAGGTAGAGACCTCATCAGTAATCTGTACAAGGTCTACCATGATGGATAGAATGATCAAGCCAAAATAGCGGGGTGTGTGTGTCATCACTGTAACACAAAAATAAAAAGAAATTAATTAAAAAAAAA
>VZTL01044648.1:1389-15616 GCA_013400535.1 Scopus umbretta | reverse complement strand
AAAAAAAAAAAAAAAAAAAAAAAAAAAAAAAAAAAAAAAAAAAACCCAAAACAAAACCAAAAAAAAAAAAAAAAAAAAAAAAACCAAAACAAACAAAACAAAAACAAAACAAAAAACAAAACAAAACAAAAACAAAAACAAAAACAAAACAAAAAACAAACAAAAAAAACCCCAAAGCCAACCCCCCCAAAAAACAACAAAAAAAGAAAAACAAAGAAACCCAAACAAAAAACCAAAATCAAAACCAAAAACAAACCCCCCAAAAAACACAAAAAAAACCCAAAACAAAACAAAAAAAAATACAAAAACAAAACCCCAAACCCAACAACAACAGCAACAAAACAACAACAACAACAAAACCCCAAGCAAAACAACGGGACAGCGACTGCAAAGGGGCACAGGCGGTGCGCGGGGGATGGGGAGCACCTTGTGCAATTGCGCGAGCAGAGCAAAGAGAACTTCCCTCGGGTGACGAATCAAAAACGGGCAAAACTCACGAGCGGAAGACCTAACTTCTTCCCCATTTAAAGCTGTGGAAGACCTGGCACGGACGGTAGCAAAAGAAGTCTACTTTTTTTTTGTATTTTTTTTCTTTTTTAAGTGATTCTGCATAAAACGGTCAGGAACAGCAGCATAAAAAGAAGTTCGGGAACACCAGCATAAAATGTTCAGGAATAGCAGCAACGGCTTCATGACAGTCCGTTAAAGAAAATACATCCTTTTTTTTTTTTTCTTTGACTTTGGGAATTTGTTCTTTCACATAGGTGAATGGGTGAATGCGCCATGTAAATCCGGAAGGCGCTGGTCAGAATTGGCAAAGCACACGCAGGCCACCAGAATGCTCAAAAACCCCCCAAATTCTTGCAGCGGGACCACAAAGACCTCGACTATGGCCCTCCAAAGAGATGCCTGTAACAACCTAGGAGAAAGTTTGTGAAAAACAAGCTTTTAGAGTAATCAGACTGTACAGGAGGAGAAGAAAACTTCTATGAAACATGACAGCTTTCCAGCCTCCCACTTCCCTCTGCCTACAGAAAATGCTAGCCCTCTAAAACTACTTGCAAAAATAAAAGTATCTGGAGCTGCGGTTGTCAGTTTAAAATCTACGGCTCCCACGGGAAATTTTAACGTTTCTCCGGCACCCTGTACACTGCGAAGATCAGTAGCGTTAATTACGAGGCGCCCTTATTGTTTTCGCTTTTAACGAAGCATCTGTCTATCTGTGCCCACTGGATGTGTGAGGAAAGAAAAGAAGCCTGTAAGAGAGGAGCTACCGTTCGGGTAGAGTTTCCATGGATTTAGGCTGCTGGGGTACCTTAAGAAGGCCTTAATAATCTGCCCCGATTCACAAACTCTTAGTTTTTTTAAGATGACGGCTACCCAGCTCTTCTGTGTTTAGCAGACACGATTTGCAAGGGCTCTATTCATCCACAACAATCTGCAACCTTTGATGTCAAAGAAGCCGTGGCGTGGCTGACTGCAAGCTGCAGCGGGTCACAGATCTCTGCTCCGCGCCCAGCCTTACCTATTCATCAGAAATCCGTCCAGGCCATGGAAACTTTTTTTTATTTTCACTGCACAGTCCTCAGGAAGCCAAATGGCATGGGAAATTTAATGTAAGTCAGTCTCACATTCCCTGACCATGAATGTGAAAAAATTAATCCTCTGCAGCTAAATACTTTTGTAGTCATTTGGTATAAAAGGCAATGGTCTGTCACTTATATCCTGCGCTAAACCAGTAATGAAATCTTGAAAGGAGAGCTGGGGGGGGGGGCGCGGATACCACCACAATGAAGCCGAAATTAAGCCGTTGCTTTCGTGCCCCGAACAAATTTGGGAGTTAACGTAACTGAATGCACGGAGTTACTCCCTCAGCAGCGCAGGACGCGAGCGGACCTTGAGGAAGGCAGGTGGGACGGCAAACGTTCTCAGTGACGCCTGCAAGAGCTTTCGCCCTTGCTTCTTTTTACGCTTTTCCACCACCGACTGGAGCTCTGCGGCGATTCTCGGCACCGGGGTCGTTTTCACCTTGCCTCCCTCCGGTCCACTCCGCCGTAATGACACACAAGGCAAGGGAAGCCTCGAGGGGCTCCAACGCGCCCAACCTGCACTCTCCTGAGACGTCTCCTCTCGCTTTGCAAGCTCCTTGGGGCAGGCAGCTCAGCAGAGGATGAGCGCCGCGGGCGGGTGGCAGACAGGGGCGTTACAGCGGTCTTGCAGCCACAAATATAGACGGCAAATACGGCGACAAGGCGAGGAAAAGTTGAGCCTGTCAGCGGGAGGAAAGAGGAGCACAGGAGCGGTGACAAGGCTCTGTGACTGCTGCTTCGGAAAGCGGACACATGAGTTACGATTGTCCTTAGCCTTCCTGACGCCAATTATCTCAATAAACGGTCATCAAAAATGAAAGGAATGCTGCCTTGTAAATATTATGCACTTCATGTTCTAAGAAATAAGTACGCTGAGAAGGTGGTTTATGAAAAACAATGTATTTTTGTCCTTCTAATTTAAAAGCAAGCAAAAGATTGGTGCTGTTGTGAAATATGGGAGATCAGCTTTTGATGAAAAATCTAAACGTTAAAAAAAATCCACAGCAAAGATCAGAAACATTTATCAGAAGAGTTCATGTTTCTGATAAATATTTAAGTGTGCAAGGCAGAACCACTGAGAACAGTAAATACTTTATAGCTGGCACTTTGTCAAAACTATAAGTGGCTCTGCCTTCGAATTTTACATCATCACTAAATTTACGGTCATTTGATAAGTGGCACAAGACAAGAATTACTTCTTTCTAAATCTAAACCAAGCAATAAATCTAACATCAGGATTCCTCTTATTGTCCGTTATCGTCTGATGACAATGCCTTTTACCTTCATTGTCTTGACAGAAATATGATATGTAAAATTGTAATGTCACATCACTCACTATGATTTAACACTATCCGGCCCATACCATTTTAATCAATCAAAATTGTCGCTTTTTAGTGTAATGATTTTCTGGTGGATTCCCTGTGTTTAATATGATATATATGTCTTATCAGCACTTGATTTACTATTTCATTTCAAAGTCTAACAGCTCAGAAGGCCATTCTTGCCTCCTTCAGACACCACTGGAATTAGCAAACAAGCATCGGTTTAGGTACTACGGGGCAACTAATTGTTGTGGAAAGCAACTGGAAGACACCAAATTGCTTTTACCACAAACCAAAGGTGCCCGGGGACAAAAGAAAGAAGGGTAAATATTGTGGATTAAAGGAATGGGAGGAAAATGCCTCACTAAAGACAGTACAGCGCAAGCAGGAGCAGTCTTTCTGTCTTCGGTATGCTGAGGTGGACACAGGCATCCCGAATGGGGTAATGCAATCGCTGAGCTCCACAAGTCGCTTTTAAAACGATCTGAACTGCGCAGCGTGTTTCTCTACGCAAAGACGCTCTCTTCATTACGTCTCTCGTCATATTATACAGTCTTTTTATTTATTATTCACAGAAAACTACTGCATTTATTTCTCAGACAATTGCAAGGAAAACAATCTGTGCTTGCAAAGCTCTTTCAGACGCTATCCAACACATGATTGGAATAACCGACCAACGTTAAAACACATCTTTACATTAGGCTGCAGAAAAGTGCAGATGCTTAGAGCTACCAAAGAATACTAAAACAAGTTTAACATGAAAATTTTGCTTTTGCATTCTCTTGCAGAATGCCAGAAAGACTATACACTCATACCTGGAAAAATGTGCATGCTCGGTCAGTGAGGAATGGGTGGATATGCTTAGAGTTCAAGGCAACAGGTTCCTTACAAATATCCTCAGTCAGTTGATATCTGACAATGAATAAGATGTAAAATTTTAAGTGGCAAAATCACTCCAAACAGAATAAATATATCACAAACAAAAAAAGGAGACAGACGACAAAATCCCTCCTTGCTTTGACTGAGGATTTCAGAGGTCTCAGTCCGTCAATTTTCATTCCCGTTAACTAGCATTCACATGAAAAACTCTGCTGAAGTAAACAGTTCCGCAGGCATAGACACATACCAGTGGGCAGGTCAAAGACTGATGACCCAACTTTTCAAGACTGTGAATACACGTGGCTCTGGGGCAGCAAGAAGGATTACATCTCCACCATGTAGCCTGTCAGCCCAAGGAGAAATGCACGCCAGAATGCTCCACACCTACCGTCTTCAAGAGACAACTGCAGGCTGGTAGGCTGGTCTCCTAGATTTGCTGGCAGCAATTTTAAAATCAACCATTTTCTGCTGTTGTTCCAACAAGCAAGGGGCTGAGGGGCCACCTCTCTGCCTACGTAAGTTAAAAGGGCCTGGCATAGGCCAGAGGAGATGAATTATTTTCATTCTTCAGCAACAATTAGCCCACGCTTAGTGACGGATAAAGAAACAAAGGTAAGACAAATGGTGTGACAATAGTGTTCACAGGGAAAAGTGACATGGTGCATTCAAGTTGCATCACAGATCGTGTAGCTAACCTAGACGACATGAAAGCTCTTTCATCGGTTTGGAAATGGGTACATACTCAATATCCTGCTAAGAATCAGGGAAATTAAAACATTTGTTTTCTTGCAAAAGAGCAAAAATATTTAGGAATACTTTTTCCCATAAAGCTCATTTTTCACTATAAGAAAATGTGTAAAATGTTTTCCTTTTTCAGTGCACTTTTCCTTGTTTCCTAAACTCTTCTTTCTTCAAAACATACGATGTAAGTTACTCAACTTAGGACACTGTAACTTATTAGAACAATAACTAAAAATAAATAGTAAGAGCTGCCAGTAAAGAGTAGAGTCCCAGCTGTGTCTTACTGAGCAATGCAGAAATACGATTTACTTTGACAGAGCTTGGAGACCACAGAATTCCTTCATAATCCCCACTTTTTCTTTTATTCTCCTTACAAGGAATCATTACCAAAGAGACAAAAGCTAGTTGCAAATTACCAAAGTCATGTTTTCCCTAGTGCAGGAAAACTCTACTGAGAACTTTTTAGGCCTTAGGCCACCTTTTTTATGGGAAAACAACATTTGCCTTCCAGCACGAAGGGACATTGCATTAAATACCATTATGTTTTGCCTTTTTTTTTTTATTATTTTTTTGCTGTTCTTCAAATACTTCATGTCAATGCTATGTCCTACAGCTCTCTAACTGCTTCCTCTGGCCCTCATGAACAACCATCTTGACTTCTTCCCGCAGTCTCCAAGTTCCTTGCAACTCTGGTGATGGAAAGAAACTCACTTGCGGTGTCACGGTGGCCTTCAGATACCACGGGCTCAGTTCTCACATGCTGGAAGTACACACTGTTGGGCAAGAATGGCAAGCACCTTGATTAAACCCTGTTAAATACAAATTCTTGCGACAAAGCTGTGTATGGGAGAGGAAACCATATTCAGCTTCAAAGGCCTTAGATGTGGGACCCTCGGTAAATGAAGCGATAGGACAATACAGGAGGACGGTGACAGGAAATACCGGGAAAATAATAGGAAATTAAAAGAATTAAACTGCAAACGTCTAGAAGTCTGAACTATTTTTGTGCCCAAACGTTCAGTCAAGCAATAATTCACAGCTGCTGCAGGCAAGTATGATCTGGACCTGGACCCCTCTGAGTGTAGGGTATTCCTGTGGAGGACACCCCAACCTGCAGCACCTCACAGCCCTTCCCACTCACCAGAACATGCTGCATAGGACGTTGCTACCTGATGCTCAGACAGTTTGGCCAGCCGTGTCTGGAAAGGCAGATGAGGAAAAAAGACAAGAGGCAGCATAGGCCTGAAGGGGAGGAGGGTCTCCTTCATTAATTCTTTTTTTCTCTTATCCTTTTGGATTGAGGGTATTTCACAGTAGGAACCACTTGACTTATATTCCTCTGTAGACAGCCTAGTATACTTTTAGCTATCCACCACAGCGAAATTAAAAAAAAAAAAATATATACTGCCAACTTAAGTTAGGAAGAACCTTTTCATGTGATTATTTCTAAATTTATTTATTTTATTTATTTCTAAATTTTCTGTAGTTGACTTCCTTCAGCCTTTCTCCAGAGTACTTGGGTACACCTGCAGTCACAGTTGTGACAGAAGTCTGGTCTGGTACAGCAATTCCTACCATAAACCACATGTTACCCTGTCTCAGACACAATTGTTAGATCTGACTAGGGAATGCGGAAGCCAATCCCTTCTCCCTTAACCCTAGGGATGAATCTACTGCCTGTACCACTCCACCATTTGCTCAAGAAAGGGGTCTACTGCAAATTTTGAGTTAAAACATTTCAGAACTAAAGCAGCTTCTAAAAACACCTACCCTGCAGCTCAATACGTTGCAATTAGACTGCAGCACTCAGAACTAAATACACCTACAATGCAATTCTGCACAATATTATCGGTCTATAGAGGACACACTCCCATATCACAATTTCCAAAATATGTTCTACTGTTTAAAGGGGAGAAGATACCGTATGGTATAACGGAGCTTTCATTAGTTTTATGCAAGACATGGTTTCAAGTTTGAAACATGTTGTGATAATTTAACACTTTTTTATTATCTCATTCTTATACTCTTCATTTTTGGGGTTATTACTCTTAGTACACTTTACTTCAGAAATATTTACTTTGGAAGAGGAGCTCAGCCTAATTTGTAGACATCTTGCAGAGCCTTGTTTGGCCATAATCCCCTGGAACAAAAAATATACATCAGGAGAAAAACAGCAGACTATTTCCTCAGCAAGTGGATAATATTTTTATTGCATTAAAAAAAAAAAAAACAACAGTAGATTTGAATTGCATTTTAGTAAACGTTTGGCTCTTTGCCCTTATGAAAAGCTCAAATAAGCTTAGTTGCTCTACCATTTTTCTAGAATTATTTGATCCAAAGGTTTTTCTTACAGGGTACATAATAAAAGTACTTAAAAATGGCTAACGTAATTGCAAGTGTTAGGGGTTGATCTAGCTCACAACTTATATACAGGCTCTCATACTTATATAAATGGGAAAATAGGGTTTTTTTTTAAATAATCTGTTAGATCTAATCTTTATGTCCACAAAAAAACAGATTGTGTTTTCCGTTACCTCTGGCTGACGTGGAGACTCCCTCTTGCTGTAGTGCAATCTGAATTGAGCAATACCATCTTAATTATTAGGAGACGAAGCCATAGTAATTAACCAAGGAGTTTTGCTACTGTTTTAAAATACAATTAGGGCAGGGGAAGACTCACATAACTTTCTTTCTGGAGCATTAGTTTGGAGGTGAAGGAACCCTGTCACTTGGAAAATTGCTGTTGTAAGCCATTTTCCTTGATGAGATTTTCCTAAAATACTGTTTTGAATTTCTTGCTTTCTCCAGGTCTCCAAAGTCAAGATAAGGCTTAGATTCCTGCAGCTAAACAATCCAAACTGTCTATTAGGGGCTACTGAAACCTGCAGGTATTTTCTTTCCCTGTTTGCCTTAACTCTTTGATTGAGAAAGTATTTCCTAAGTCCTTGATGGAGACAAGTATGGGAGGAAAAGCAAGCCAAACGCTACCTTTACAGGAGAGCACCAGGATACCTTGCAAATGGCATTGCTACTTCTGTGAAGTTGGAAAGCACCCCATTTTTAGAGCATTGTATAATGCAGTATCAGGGCTAGTTGAAGGTCATTTAGTGGTCCAGTGATATTTAAAAAAAAAAAAAAAAAAAAGAAAAAAGAGTGCCCTTACTCCAAACCCACTGCTCCAGCTGTCATACATCTGCAGATCAGGTGGTTAGTATGTAGCTTCAAGATTAACCTGGAAAATTTAGATGAGTATGCAACACTAATTTCTTCAATAACACTGTATAGGGAAGATCGGTCACTGAATGTCTAGGCCTCAGCAATTCTGCAAGTCAACACTACCACTAACAGAAAACAATTCTCCATGCAAAGCACTTCAGCTCACACAAATCAAATGACACAAAGAGGGTTTCATCTACTTAGCCAAGATCAGGTTGATAACCATGACGGGTTGATATTGGTTCTCAATGCATCCTTCCCTGATAAAATTGGACTGCTGGAAACATTATAGAAAAGAGTTTGCCTTATACTGGATTACAGACATCCAGGCTAGATGCTAAGGTCATATTTCTTGCCACCAGATTCCTTTACAGCCTCCAGAAAGTCACTTTTTATGAACAAATAAAGTCCAATCTCTTTCTTCCCTTCCAGAGACAGGCGTGAATGGGAAGAGCAAGTTTGGTTCTGTACCATCAGACTTGGTCTGACAGTTATAACCATACCCAGCCTGCAGACAAAAAGAACAGTATCTTAGTCGGTATCAAGCCAGTGTCCTCTGGATATTAATGTTCAGGAACCACATCTCCCACGCACGCATCACCCTGCTTCTTCAGTGCAGATTTGGGACTTGTTTGTGAAAAAACAGACTGTTAAAGCAACAGGCAAAATTATTTAATCAGATTATTTTAATTCAGAAGCAATTGGAATGGGCTGAATTTTGTTAGAAATAAAAATACCCCTACTCACACACATGAAGAGTGTAGAAGGTGATCCTGTTTGTTCCCTGCATCTTAGAAGAACACCCTTTCCAAAAAAAAAATAAAGACCAAAAAGCTTAAATTTATAGCTCAGCTTTAAAGCATGGAGATGCAAATTAATGACCTGTATCCTGACACATGCAACTTTCATTTCTTTAGGCAACACAATGATAAAATTTCTTCAAAATTACACAGGCTAGAAGACATTTCCAAAAAGGGGATAAGGCCACAGCCTCACATGCTACATGACTTGGCCATCTTGTGTCTGTAACAAAACAGGGATCCCACTGAATTAAATAATAAATAATCCTATCAGTGCAGAAACATTCTCCTATGCCTTTCATTCTTAAAAAAGCAAAAATAAATTCTGAATTGGCAGCTAATAAAGCAGAACATAAATTCTGCAAATATCTAAAATATTTAACAAGATAGATTATGCAAAATGGATTACATAGAATGCTGGTAGATGTAGCGTAGGCAGCTGCAGTTGTCCCTCAGGCTGCCCTTCTGCAAATACAATACAGTATCTTACAGTATCTTACACTTACAATATTTTGTATTTTCTCTACTTGCATTGAACAAAATGAAACAGTGGACAATGGCTGCTCGGTACACACACCACAGCACTGCTTCCATAGTATGGCATCCAGCAGGCACTTCCAAGCATACTTCCTTCAGTAAATTAGTTTTTTTATTGAATTATGCTGCAGCTGCTCTTCTGCCTGTGCTCAGCTCAAAACAGTACAGAAGCATAAATGAAACACTGAACTTGCTAACAGACACTGCTTCAGCAGAAAGCACCTTCTTAAGTATAAAATCGAGCTATCACTAACTTGACTGAATTTTTTTTGAACGTTCATAATTCATCCAGATTTTTTTTTACAGAAAAGTGGCAAGGTCGATACAGTGTACAAGTATGCAAAGCAAAAGCCTGTACAACTTTTGTATTTCCTTGCTACAAATCACTCCAGAAAAGCTCTAGTCTGGCATTGCGAAAAGCCTAAAATCCAGTCTGGCCGCCTAATAGATAGCAATTTGGATTCAGGCTTCATTTGGGTGACAGTAGAGCATGGGGAGGAAAAAGAAAGGGTTGTTTTGTTGCACACTGTGTATACACCGAATTAATTTGCTCTACATATGCTCTACATAGATGCTGAACAGATGAGACAGCCTCCTGTAAATTTTACCCTGTAAATAATGGAACTAGGTCCTTGTTAAAAAAGCATAACTCCATTGACTCCAGTGTCAGCAGTGTTTCAGAGAAGTACATCTGCATTGTGCATTAAAATTTTGTCTGTGATTACATCAAACCGGTCTGCCATATTTGCTCGAATTTGTTGAAAACGGGTATGGGAATGCTCATTGCAAGTGATAAAGAATTAATGCTGGTGCAGGCCATTAGAGGTAGCTGAGATTTAGCTTTAGTATGGTTATCTTCTTCTGACTGTAAGCTGTGAGATTCAAGAAGGGATTGTGAATTCAAGTACTTTTACATTACTTATAAATGCAACATACTCAGCATGTATTACCTTCTCTGAGCTATTCACATTTGGCAGGAGGCACCCCACGCAGAAGAATGAGAAGTTATAAGTTTTAAGGATTGGATTTTATCCAAAACAAAGTCATAAGTACTTTAATTAGATAGGTGACAATAAAGTCGCATTAATTTCAATATTACGTAATGGACAATGCATATGTTCAGACTCAGATGCCTCTTGCACTAGGGCATTCTGATCGGGGACTGAGGAACCTGGTGGAAAAACATGGATTTAAGGAACGTGACCTCAATCTACACACCGGCGCCACTCTAATGCTTCTTCATATTTGAAACCATTAAAAGCAATAAATTCTTTAGCCTAACACTTAATCTATGTTTTAAGAGTTTAAGGAAATTACCATATTCCCTCGATCCTTCTTAAAAAACAAGCATAAAGCTGCTGCTACAAGAGCCAGCTCCACTAATGACACCTCTTTTTCTTTGACCATCCCTGCCTTTCCCAGCTGTCCCGTGCAAACGGCGAGTACTTGTATCTCCACTGAGGTCCCCAGACCGCAGCACCGAATGTGCTATACGTATTCCATTCAGGGCAGTCGGTGGGTCGTACAAGAACTCAGCAGAGTTTTGCACCATGCTTGGAGCAATAAGAAAAAAAAAATGTTTAAAAAAATTTTTTTTGTTTTGTTTTTAGCTTACTTCTTGTCACAACATTTAGGTCCCATTCATTTCAGTTATTTTGGAGGGCTGGGAAAAGCATGTTTCTGTTAAAAAAGTATTTGAATCTTTTTTCGGAAAACAATGCCACTGTATTTTCCATATCACCCGAGTTCCTGACAAAGTCGAAGGGTTCAGCCTACCTGTTGCTACACGCTGCTGTCCCTGTCTCCTTGCCAAATGAGCTGGCGATGCACCACTCAATTGAAACACACCATCAAAGAGTGCATTTGAGGATTGTTTCTGAGGTGTTGGCACATGCTAGCTGTAAGAAGCAATTTTATTGCTTTTCTGGCAGTGTGCTTGGAACATCTTGTCATGGTATGATAAACCCTCACCACTGACAAACTAATGAAGAGCGACAAAGATACTACTGAAAGTAATTCACCGTATTCCTCAGGCTAACTTTTTTGTGTGAAAGATCTATAGTTTAATATAAAAAATGGGGAGGGTGTCAAAAAATGTTCATTTTGACCATGAAAACTAAAAGAGTAGCAACATTAAAAAAGAAAATAGTGTAAGCTTGTATGCTGCAAGCTTCCAGGCTGAATCATCTGTAATGCTGTCAGCTGGGACTGGTGGTGCACTGTGGCCAAACTCAGCGGCCAGAACACCCAAAACAGTAATGGCCATTTCCAGCGGCAATTTTCAGCACTATTCCGTGCTGACCAGACTGCTCCTTCTGAAGTCCATGGAAGTTTTACTAAAGATATTAGTAAAAGGGTATTTGGACAATTATTGAATACTTTGGGAAACGATGACCAAAAATGACACCGTGTTGTGAAGGTCAGCAGTATTGGGAGTATAACCTGAAAAAGCTGAAGGTCCTGTAACAAAAACAGAAGTGTGCCAAAGGATTGTGCTAATCACATACGTTACGATCTTGACCTTATAATAATTAAAAATTGATGTTTAGAGCATAATACAGCTGTGCAACCATATTTAAACCCAATTTCATAGAAAGAAAAAAGTTGTATCAAAAGGTCACAGTCTAATTTCATGACCGTGTATTTACTCTTTATTCCCACAGTGAAAATGTCTAATTTTCAAAAGAGCAAACCAATAATTACTTATTATGAAAGTATTTTAGTCAATACCTAATTTCTTAGTATTGATTACTATTTAGACATTTAAAATGTACCTTACAGCACCAACAATATGTTTATCATACTGTTCTTCTTACTCGTGCTTGTAAGTATTAAAGATATTGATTATAAGCAGTGGGCTAAAATGCCAAACATTGCATTTGTTATAATACAAATAAATTTTATTTAGCCATCTCAAAAATAGAATTTAATTAGCAAGTAATTTAAACACTCAACAGTTAAAGATATGTTGGTGAAACAATGCAGATTTCTGTTAGGAAATTAATTTAGTCCTTGACTGGATTAGACATTATGAATTCTGGTTTCTGTTTCAGGGGTACATTGCCTGGGGGTGAAAGGGCTAGGGGTCTTTTGGGTTTGTTGTTGGGTTTTTGGTTTTTTGTTGTTTGTTTGTTTGTTTTTTTTTTTCTCCTTGGGTGGCAAGGCATTTGGTTCCTTAACATGAAACTTTCAAAAAATTATGAAGAGGCATTTGATTAAGAGGTTCCATGAGTATCTCATTTTAAGTTACTGGCATCTTGCTATACACAACTCACCTGTAATTCATTATGTTGTGTAGTAGGTATTCAGAAATCTAAGACCACAAACTCAGCTCAGTGAGCAAAGCTGAAAATGAATGTATGGTTCAAGCAAGTAAGAAACCTTTAGGTGGAATTTTTCTCTGAATTTGTGTGTCTCATGTAAATATTGAGGAAGAAACTCTGCATGGACACTTGGCAAACCAATCTGATGAACAACTGAGATAGTTATGAGAATGGCTTTGTAATTACTACTTCTGCGTATTGACCTGAAAGAATGGACGGATACACTATAAAAATTAAAAATATAAAAAGAGATAAACTTTGGGTTTAAAATGTTAGAGGCCAAAGTCAATTAGTTTGAATATTGATAGTTCTCACAAAAACATCATCACACCATTTTCTAAGTAAAACTATCCTTTGAGCTACATAAATCCCCTAGCCTTTTCTGGATGTTTTTTGAGGCTTGAGTCTACTTCTTAGTATTTCAATAGATAAAGCCCAGAAAGACTATTGCTCATTTTTTTCTGTCTCTGTTGGAAGAGTGCAGAAAGCATTTGGCTAATACGCATGCATGCATCTCAGCAACCAGCTAAGAAAAGTGTCTCTCCCAAATTTTATCTTCCTTGATTCCCTTGCTGATACTATCTGAAGCTATGAAAAGAATGTCCTCAGAGGAGGTTCCTCAGATGAGAAATCTCCAGAGCAAGTATGCATGCTCCTTCCCTGTGGAATAGTGACAAAAGTTTATGCCAGGAATTTGAAAAGGAATAAACGTTCAGAAATGTATGAAGTTGACATACAAATGCTAAAATTGTTTTAAGTTCTTACCAGCTTCAATTAATAGGCAAATTAGGTTTTTGGTTTTTTTTTTTTAATATCTTTCAGTCATTGTGACTGATTATTGTTCTTCTGCTGCAAAATACTTGCAGACTTTGTACCTGCAGACATAATTAACCACACCAGTCAGTGATTTTGTGTTGTACACTCTGTGTAGATATGAGTTGTACCCCAAAGGAGAACTAATAAGATGTACTTTTTAGCAGGAGATATGTAAAAATGTCAGTCTCCATTTCCTAAGAACTGAGTAGAAAAAGCACAGACTGCACAGCTGATATCTACCTCTAATATAAAACTATGTATATCTTACTCAGTTTTATGTTCTTGTTCTGAGATTCTTCTAGAAATGCATGGTACACAGGTTTTTAAAAATAAAGATAAGTGTTTAAACTAATTCCTAAGTTTTGAAAGGTGCCATAAATCTAAAAGCTGTATGTGCTTACGGGGATGCTGTCTTTACATGAGGTTAGCAGGACAGGTGTGACATCAACTCTTCCAAAGCCAATTTCTAAGCTATAAACAAACGCTTCTTTCTATAAATATACATAAAATATACATAAAACCAAACATGACTTATGGTCACAGGTGGTGCTTTACAACATTTTGCATTGAAGTAGAATATAAAGTAAGTTCTACCTTTTCACTTATTTTAATCACATTTGTGCTTTATGAAACATGCCAGCCTGACTGCTTATCTTTATCCAGAGAAAAGGTACGAAGACGGTACACAGAGGAAGTCAGAGCAGAGGCTGTGAGCATAAGGGAACAAATACCGCCATCCAAGGTTCATTTAAGGCTAAATTAGAACCCCTTCTGCAGGTAATCAGTAGCTTTGAGGAGACCCCAATGAAGCCTGCCATTTGTGCTGGTGACACAGTTTTACCTTTTAGCATTGAGAAGCAAACAGGAACCTAAATCAACAAGCAAATCATAAAGCCACTAATAAGTGACAAATTATGGACACTGCTAGGGAGGTCTTGAAGCAGCAGCTTGAAATACCATCAGGCTAGGTCTCTAGGGAGTCATGAAGTATCTGTCCTCTTTTT
>VZTL01044644.1:23546-40845 GCA_013400535.1 Scopus umbretta | reverse complement strand
TCCTGAGGTCCCTTTCAACCTAAGTTAAATTGCCCTATGATCCTTTGTGGTTTGTTTTTGTTTGTTGTTGTTGTTTTGTTTTTTGTTTTTTAACAAGACTGATCTGCATTATCTAAGCGCCTACAACTCAGTAAGAGCTATCTGACAGATCCTGTTGCCAGGGTCCCAAATCAGTGCTCTGATGCCAGAACATCTTCACAGTCTGGCATGCTTTCTTAGCTGACTGCAATCTTGCTATTAGTTTCACTCCTTGTAATGTACACTTTGAAAGCATTCTGCATTCAATGAAGCCAAAGGTCTAGAAAAAGAATATCAACAGGGAATCTGTGGCTGTGATGTGCACAGCCAGAGGTCGGACTAAAATTGATGAACAGTAACTATAAACTCCCATCACTTTACCCAAACACATTTACCTTTCATTAGGACTAGCAAAATACAGTGGCTGTTTTCCACACATGACGTCCCCTGACAAATACACAGTTTTCATTTTTTTTCCAAATTTTCCCCCACCCCCAACTTTATTTCATTTAGGAATGAACACTAAATCATAATTTCTGTCTCATTTCATGTGGGCAATCTTTCTTCAGTCATACCAAGCATTTTCATCCTGTTTCAGTTCTAACAGAAAAATGTTTGTTTCTTTTAATACCCCTTCCTCAGCCTAAACAAACAAAAAATTGGAGAAGAATCAAGTGGGTTTTTTTATTCTGAAGAATTAAAATCTCTAAGGCAACAAACATTTCTCATGAGCATCCATTCCTTTGAAAACTCAGTTTTTGTCAAGAAAAAAAAAAAGAAAAGCAAGCCTTTGATGAACATATTAGCAACTCAGTCTAACCACGATAATAAATGAAACCCTCTGGAAGCAAAAAGAGACAAATAGCCTCTTAAAACAGATAGCTCCCTGTGATTGACAAACTTGGCACAGCAAGCTCCTACCCTGCTTCCACAAGACACTCTCCCACCTCCAGCATAGGGTGACTGTGCAATAGAAATCCCTATACCATGACAGGAATCTCTCTGTGAATGGCTGCAATGCATATAGGGGCTATATATAGTCCGAAATCAGGTTAATTGTCTATAATAGTGCCCTTCACTCTCTTTGTCGAGTTTATTGTTGCTGAAAGATGTCAGCCTGACTACTGCTGAGACTGAAATCCCCCATCTTCCACAGGAGAGATGAGTCCAAATGTAGGACAGGCTCCAGCAACTTTTCAGTCCAAATGTAGGACAGGCTCCAGCCCCTTCTGATGGGACTGGATGTAAGGGGGACAACAGTGGTGACAGTCTTGTGATCTGGACAGTTCCTCAAGAGCAGCAGCTCAGGGTCATCCACAAGAGATAGCCTTTATTTAGATGGTAGCCACTTATGCTTACTTTTGAGTGGAAGAGATTTGAGGTAGCCATACTATTTTGAAGTCAGAGGCTTCACACATTTTGGTGTATATGCAGGCTTCTGTAGCTTTTCAGCTCTGTGAGCTCCTGGTGCAACACTGAGAGTAAATGACAACCCCTTGGAGTATGCTGTTCATGGCATAAAGCAACCAGGAGGATAATATAAGGGAGGACAAGAGGGTAGACAAGGGTGATTGCAGCACAGGTGGTACCCTCACCGACCAGGTCCCAGAGCACCAGGCAGGGTGCTGATAGAGACAGGGTCCACTGACAGCCCCAGGAAAGGCAAGGTGATGAGTCAAGTATCGGGTCCCTCCAGGGCACAAGACAAGGCTTTCTACAAGGTGGATCCAGCATCTTTCCGGAAACAACAATTAATTAAGCCAGGACAGAGCTGAGCACAGGTACACAGGCAACATAGCCCAGGAGCTTTATTTAAGTTCAGGTCTGGGCTAATGGGCAGAGGGTGCATGGATGGAGGGCAGTTAAGGTCTGTTAGTCAAGCCATGGCACATGTTGTAAATAAGGGCGAGCACCATTAAACAGAGAATGTGAACACAGAATTGCAGGGAGCTGGCTCATAGCATCTTGTGAACAATTGCTTTAGGACTAAGTGTGAATTGATTATTCCAGGTTTTTGTGGTCTTTTTTTAAAGGGCAGAAAACATTTTCTTTTTGCGTTGGGCTACAGGCAGTAATACACAGGCACAAAGGACACACAACACTCAGCAGAACAGCTGTGGATTCAACACAGAACAGCAAGGTATATTAGGGAGAAATCAAGGGCAAGGTAAGAGGTAGAGGTTAGCCTGTGCAAAAGAGCAGAATTTGCAGGGCTACCCAGTAGGTGAAAACAACCAGGGCTGCCAATTGTCATGTGTCAAGGTCTAAATGGATCACTGTCAGGAAGGCATTTCTTTCCAAAGTATACATGAAAACATGAGATGTGTCAGCAGCTATTTTACTACATCTTAGAACACATCTGTCTGATCATTCAGGAGAGGATACTATGACAGAAGATGAACAGGGCTGCTCTAGCATGAAAACTTCTGCTATTCCTCTGGCTCCTTTGGATATGCCAAGCTGTATGCCCCAGGGAGATGGGGTTGGTGGAGCCCTATCCCAACAGAATGTTTTCCCTCAAATGTAAGGTATGAAGGTGAGGCAGCACTGGGGATTATAATAATCAGAAGGATCTTTATTTCTGTCTGGAAACATTATTGGGACTTGTTAACTTCTGCGGGCCAGCCCCTAGAAAAATGCGGCATACCACTGTCTCCTAGTGCTCTCTGTACACACTTCATGCGTTATTTGCACATGAGAAGGAGTCTTAGACAGCAGATGCTGCAGAAAAGGGAACCAGTGAATATTTATTCAGATTCTGCACAGCTGCTCATCTCTACTCCTCCCCCACTCTCTTTGTTTCTTATTCATGGTGTGAATGGGGTTCTGCCTGGCATGTAACGTTTGGGACACAGCTGTGGCAGGGGTATTTTCTGCATGAAGAAGGAGAAATCTTGTAATTAAAATCATTCTGTCATGCGGGAAAGCAGTAAAGCAGAGCACGTCAGTGAAGGAGCCACTTACACTTCCTGAATGGGAGAGGGGAGCAAGCTGCAGACACCTCCCACAGACTGAAGTTTATTTGCATGAACCATTCATGAAATAATTACCAAGAGCAACAAAAAGCAAAGTCTGTTTGCTAATGATTCATGAGCTGGATAAAGGGTTGAATTAGTCAGATAATTTATTTGTAAAAATAATCTAGGCAACTGTAATTAGAAGGCTGGATAGAGTGATCTAGAAAGAGAAGTGAAACATTCCGAACAGCACACGACCTTCCAGAGGGTATTGTTGTTTTTGAACAGAAGCACTCCCAAGAGCCTGTGAATTTGCCTGGGTGCAGGTTGGATCTGGTGGAGGCCTAGGAACCAGGATGCTTTTTTTTTTTTTTAGTGTAGGGATCCTTTCCTTTCTTGGCTTTGGCCTGTTTGAGCAGTTGGTGCTATTCCCAGTGGCTCTTGGGTGTAGATCAAAGCATTGCTGAAATCACTTTCAAGTCAAGCAGAGAGCATTTGGAATTAGATCAGCAACTAGCTTCATTTTAAGAGTTAGAGATTTTCTGCTGAGAAAAAAAGTTTGGTTGTTGGTTTTTTTTTTTAAACATAGCAGGGCATTCACTTCCCTGGAAGTTTCTCCATACAGTTCAGGTCTTCTCCCCAACTCCAACTCTTAGCTGCAGAAGCTGAGACAGGGGTGCCCCTCATGTGAAGCACCACCCTCTGGGGACAGTGCATCTAGCCCATGATGAATATCTACAGGCCTGTGTGTGATTGATCCCAGCACCACTCGCTCAGCTTGCTGAAGAGTTGAGCTCAAATGGCTCCTTGTCTGCCAGATGGCCTGACCCTGACACCAGCAGTGGAGGCTGACAATTCTGCGTTGTCCTGGGCCTTGCTGCAGGGCTGTTTTCTTCTCAGCTGAGCAAGAAGCACAGACGACAAAGAACTTGCCTGAGCAACAGGAGGGGAAGGGGGCCACAGGCAGGTAGGAAGCTCTTGGTGGTGTCATGACAGTGTGGAGATGAGGAGTAACCCACCTATTGCTTCGTGCAGAGCATTGCCAAGTCCTCCTCACACAGACATCAAGACAGTGCTTGCTACGGACCTTCCCCTGAGCGCTCGCCTCCAGCCACGTACACACACTAGCAGCCATGAAAATGGTGGAGCAGCCCCTTTGGATGTTATCTACCTCCCCTGGGCCACGGAGGAGCTCTTCTCTGAGCACTGTCTCCCTGTTTCAGCCTGGCAAGCTGTATGACTGGAGTCAGGACCCTCCTCTGTCAAAAGGAAAATCCTCTGGATGGAAGACAAGCACTGGCTGACCCGAACATCAGCAGTTGTGTCAAGCTCACCTCAGCTGGTCTGTAGCTTAATCATCCCTGCCTGTTTTTGTTGGCCTGCTCTGAAGCCTTTGGAACAACACTCAAAGGGGCCTTTCCTTGGAGCTGCAGTGAAATGTTAAAGGGACTGTTGCAGTTCTCCATTACACGGTGAGGCAATGAGAGAAGATAATACAGTAACTGTGCCACTGGTATTCTAACAAAGGGCTCTCATATGTGTTCTCCCTGTAAACTATTCTGAGTCTTTCCTTCCAGCAGGACAGGCAACAAAACTCTCTTTCATACTCACGGGATGCCACAGCTCAAACCAAGCCCTTCCTGTCCTGCCCATTGCTGGAGGGAGCCCCATTCTGCTGCCAGGGAGGGCCAAGGCTCAGCTGGTGTCAGCCAAAAGAGGGTGAAAGCTTCATATAGAGGTTAAAAGGACCTCACATGGAGAAGCCTATTTTTGAACAGCTATGCAAATTGGTGTAAATCATTTTAAGGATATTGGAGATTGCTCTTCTAAGCCATATCTGGGAGCCACAGGGGATTTTTCATCTCTACCAGGGGTAAGTCAGCAACATTCAAAGAGAAGCAAGTCCCTTAGATACTGAAAAGCAGCGGTTTGTTGCCATCTACGTAACAGATCTGTATAGAGGGACTTGAGAAAAGGGTGGGTGGGAAGGCTTTCCACCAGATCAAAATAAGGCTGTGAATCATCAGTGTCACACAGTTGTGAAAATGTGTAAGACCATACTAAGAAGTATGGCTAGACTCCTGTTAAGACTTGGGAAGTAATCCTTCAGTACTAGTATTGGTACGAACTCAGCTTGACAACTGGCATCACACTTCAAAACGTTTGTGGATCAGCTGGGCAGAGTCTAGGAGGAGGGTGCCAACAAAGGTCAACAGTTGAGAAAACAAGATCTGTGAGAAAAGACAAAAAGTACCGGGCTAGCTTAATCTGGAGAAGATGACATTGGCTGAGGAGGAGGATGTGATGCAGTCTTCAACACATAAAAGGCCACTGCAAATGGGTGGGAATAATCCTTTTCTCATATCTATGCTGGGGAAAGGACACATAGTGAACTGCAGCAAGAGGAATTCAAGCTGGACATTCAAGTTTTATGGGTAAGGTTAGAGATGCACTGAAGTAGATTGTCTGGGATGGGTGAGTTCCCATCAAGGTAAACTTAGACAAATGTCTGCCAGGAATGGCCGAGATACAGGTAATTCTCTTTTGGGCAGGAGATGGATAAAATGAATGTTTGAGGTCCCTTTTAACCCGTATTTTTTCATTAGTCTACAAGCAATATGATAAAGCCTTACACTAGCCACACACAGGGGATAGGATTTTGTCACTGGAATATGGGGAGAAGGAATGGACATTTGTTCCAAAGGTTGCTGAACCTTGAGGAGGGAATCAGAGAGTTTCCAAGTCAGAATATGCGATCAGAAAGGATTCATTTCATGCATTAGTATGCCAAGCAGAATGCTGTCCACACATCATTAGGAGTCAAGGCCTTTAAAGTCTGCTCTACACTGTCACAGGTAACAAAAAATTGCCCCATTAGCCTGTGTAAAAAAAAAAAAAATTCTCCCTCATGCCCAGCTGCAATGCACTAGCTACTGAACACAATTTGTTTGTCACCCTCCAGCCCAGTGATGGTTGCCTTCCAGTGGCACTGCAAGTACAGCGGAAAGGTGCACAGAATACTTCAGGATGGAAGTTTCTCCCTACAGAGCCATATGGCCACAAGCAGATAACGCTGTGAGCAGCATTCATTAACAATTTCCAAATCTGCAGCAGCTGGAGCGTGGGATCATTTAAAACATGACTGATTTACTTCCTGCAGCCTTGAAAAGGGGGGATCGGTTGGAACCCAAATGCATAACAGGTTTCTCTGGACTTATCAAATGAAGCCACATGCCTCTCATTACCATCATGCACACGTGCGCACACACACACACTCACAGAAGTCACCTCTTGGGGAAGGTACTGGAGGGACACATAGGACAGATGCTCGGTGGAGCATTGGCAGGGGACCAGGTATCCCAGTTGCTGGGGTGGCTCCAGAAACTTAGCAGAACGACGTGAGCGGAAAGAATATCTATAATAATCCTGATGAAAACAAGGTGTCGGGCTACTGTTTTCTTTTAGCCACAGCAAGTACAACAATAAAAGCTGTTAGAGGCAAGGACCATTCTTTCAGCAAAACTGTTATGTGAAGGCTTGTAATGAGCTGCACTCACCTAAAAATAGTGTTCAAGTTAACATAGAGTACCTTAATCTGTGGGATGGTGATCCATCTTTGCACCCGCCAGATGTTAATTATTGACAACAACATGGCATTTCTATAGCACTTCATAGTGTTAAAAGAGTTTTATAAATAGATAGATAAAAAATTAATCAATCGATTTTGTTAGACAATTAACTAGCATCCACCGTTTTAGTTTGAGATGATGCCAAGATGATGCTGGTTTTTTTTAAAGCATGCAAGAAGGGAGAGACTGAGCTTGCCAGAAAAAAGGAGAAATGCTTCCAACCTAAAAAATGTGGAATAATTTCTGAATGTTAAGCAATGGGGTTAAATGTTTAGAGCCTCCAAAAATTTTGGGCACTGGGACGGAATTCATTTTCCTCAGCTTGATTGAATGCAGACGTTTGCAGCTAGGCTCGTCATCATGGACTCTCTTTATAGTCAGCAAAAAGAAATGAACCATGCCCTTCAACTGCCTGCTCCTTTCGGTTGATCGTAAAAAGAGATATTGTAGATGACAAGCTCTGACGTAGGCATCGCACAGCTGGGGGAGAAGAACCCTCCCCTGACAGCTCCTTTGAAAATCTGTTGGGAAAAATGTTTCAAGCTCCAGCGCTGGAGCTGCTGCCGTTTAGCTCTTTAAAGACGAGATGAGACGGGACCTGAGGGGATGGACCGCCGGGCACTTAGCGAGCACAGGCTCCGGCCAGCGCAATAACGGCACTTCCTCCACAAAGGCATCACGTAATGAGAGCACCCGTCAGAGGTCACGAAAAACTCTGCTCCTTCAGTATCTCAGCATGGGCTCTGCCCGTTAGCTGCGCTGCTGCTGCAGAGAATACGTGTCTGAGGTCCAGGTTATGAAGGAAACTCTCGTCCAGAAACACACGGGCAGGTGTAGCCCAGCTGTTTGGTTTGTGTTTAAATTGCGGTGATGCTGGGGCTCTTGCTGGGATCACAGGGGGGATGCTGGAAGCACAATGAGTAGTGGTCACTAGCTTGCTGCAAACATGGCCATTCTGGCTCTGCGCTTTGCACTGCCTGTGTGGGCCTGGGGAGCCTGAGGCAGTAAAAGGAAGCTAACGTGGCTGTAAGTTGAAGGGGCATTAGTGATAAATGGGAACAATATCCAGAAGTGGATTGCAAAAGCCCCTGCTCTGTTGTCCCAACAAAAGGCATCAGAGCTGCTGATACACTGCGATACATGGCTTCTTTCAGCCATTTCTCCATAGCAAATAAACGGTTGTTTGTTTTACTGTGCTTTCTAGGATGTAAGAGGGACCTTACATCGCTGGGGAACAAGAGCGTAGAGAGCTGACATTGTGCAGGCAATACAGCATGCCTTAAGGCTGAGAGACTTGCAGTGTAAAACAGCAGAACCAGGATCTCCTCTCCGGACAGCAGAAGCCAGCACTCACCTGATTATTCAGGATTTCACCTTCCCAGCTGGAGGGGGCTGTAGGATCTGGCTGTTAGAGGAGACATGATGGGAGGAGAAAGAGGAAGGGAGAACTTCTATAAGCAGGAATGAAAATCCTATTTCTTCCTCCTGTTTTGAAGGCCAAGACCGGAGCAGTTCTTACCTTGGGGACAGCAGTATCCAGCCCCACCAGCATTTTATAAATATCACTAAATCTTTACTTGCCTTTTTGTTTTAACACAATGTACAGTCATAGCACAATGCGACAGGTGTTTAAGGGAACAATATTGTAAAAAGCAAGAACAGTACTGGTTATCACTATCAAGGTAATACTAACAAGGCAAGAACATTTTGTTGTTACATGTTTGAAGACAGAAGATGTGGCCGTTACCTTGTAAAGGTCTAACCTTTACAACTTTCTCCTATGCAGGTTTTTTTGTGTTCATTTGAGTTGCTACTCAAAATATTCAAGTGTTATTTTAAAAAAAAATATATCCATGGAAACCTGTTAAGAGTACTTATAATGAGTTCCCATAGATTTATACATTTTCTAAATAACCTTTAAGCATGTTAAAGCTCTTCTGCATTTGTGCTCCTGTGCAGTAGTCCTCATTAGGGATTTCACTGGCTGTCCCCAGGCTCGGAGATGGACATGCAGCAACACGGGTTGATTGCAAAGACAGGACATGTAAGAGAAGGCTACAAGATCTTTACGAAGTAATGGCCATTTTTTCTGTTTTTCATCCCCACCCCCCAAAAGAACCCTATATACTTTCACCTTGATATTAATATCTTGTTTATGAATAATCTTCCACTGCTCTTGTCTGGTATTCTTCTTTTAAACCTCTATCACATTATACATCCATAAGCATATTTACTATAAAATTTTCTTTCAAGATCCTCACCAGCTAGAAAACACTAGAGCTGCCACTGGCCAGGATGCTCATTCTTTTGCCCTGGATCTCCTGTCACTGCTAGATTTTCTCCTCTTTCTGTAGTAGTGCCTGGTTTCTAGAGGCAACACTACACCGTTGCTTGTTTTGTGCCCAAAATGTTTGTGGCGCCCTCCTGGCAGATAGACAGAGATAGTTCCTGCCCTAAGGAGCTTTTGACTGCAGCTAGGTTAAAAAAAAAGAAAAAAAAGAAAAGATAGAAAACTGATGAGAGAGAGTGAAATGCAAGGCTTTTAGGGAATTGCCTGTGCAGATTTTCTCTGCTCCACGCTGGGAGGGGATGCTCTGTATCTCTTCTCAGAGTTAAGGATCTCATTAGGGAAACTACTAGCTCATCTGATTGTCTGAGGAAGCAAGCAGCTGTGAAGTGCATCAGACCCTGTGGCTGTTCATGGTGTGTGAATGGGCCATGGGACAGAGCAAGAACAGGGCAAACAGGAGATTTCCCTTACCACAAACCAATGCTCACTGAAGCGTCTTACTTCTTTCCATCTCTTGCACCTGGAGACTTTTGCAACCTGGAGACTTACTCAGAGGAGAAGACTGGTTCCACCTGCCAGGGAAAACCAACCCGTCCTGCCTCTTCAGCCAGCCAGGCCCTTTGCCTGACTTACTAAACAGAGGAATACTTCCAAGCAGGCAGGTTGATAAAGCGGGCCAAAGCTTTTGGCTTTTTGGTTTAACATCTCCACATGTATCTGTTGGACACTCACAAATCTTGGGTTTATTTCTGCTAGGAAAAGGCAATTTTCAGGTGACCAGCTGAGCTATGTCCTGGGGGGAGTTAAAACTGCACACTTCAATACTCTCCAGAGAGTGAGAAATTGCTCCTCAGGGAGCAAACATCATTTTACTGCACCAGAGAGTGGACTTCAAATGTGGTTTGCACTGTAGCACATAGGGTTCACGTAATGACACTACAGAGACTGGGCACTACCCCCTGCCTTAATGCACACAGAAAAAGCGTTTATTTCCCAGAGAGGGAGGGGGAATGGAGTCTCTCTACTCTGCTACATTTGGAGGAGAGGGTATGTGATTTCATCAGCTCTAACCCATAATTGCTATTCTGATTTAAGCATTATTTTTATTTTCTCTCTCTAAAACTAAATAGAAAGAAAACAATTGCCCTAAATGCTCCAGAACTCTTAATATAATTTCTAATTAACATTTATTCTTTTCGTTTCGGTAGCTGTACACAGTGGGCCAAATTAATCCCTGGTAAATTGTTACTAATCCCTGTATATGTCCTTAATCTAATGTTTCCAGGCAGATAGAGCAACTGCCTGACTGCTACCTATCTGCACAGGTTGATTTTAGCGGTAAGAAGCAGATCTTGCAAGTTCAGAGGAGCTGACCACCCTTGCAGTCCAAGATGAGTTTCTTAGAGATAGAAACTGGCCAAACTTTTTGAAAGCATGCAATTTCCCTATGAGATTTTGAGCATAGGCTGGGCTAAAATCTTGTTTCTGAAGGGATAATGATACTTCCCCGTTCTGACTGTAGGAAATGTGGAGAAGCAGAAAAATAAGGAAGATTTCAATCTCTTTCTAACCCTCCAGAAGTGTTAGGTTGGGCTGCTACTCACGTCACCTGAATCATTTTGCTCTTCCCTACATTTTTCTTCTAATAAACACGGCTCTATCTGTGCACTCATTATTCAGTTCCTAGCAGCAGATCAGCTCCACAAGACTCTCCCGGTTCAATCATAAATGGCACCAATCAAACCTGAAGCTGAAATATCCCAGATTTCTTTAAACTCAGCCTCCTAGCAGAATTAACTATTTGAGCATCTTCTGTTGCTTTACTTGGCTTAAGACCCTCCTGCTATCGCTTCATCAGCATGGAAAAAGCATGCATAATGATCTAAGAGATCATAAGCAAAGAGATCAAAACACAAATCTTAAAAGATGTTGCTTTTCTGGATGAAATATGACCTGGGCCTACCTCTTAGCTGTTCTTCTCCCTTAACCAAATGTCACTGCAGGATAAGAAGACACATAATACCAAGGTGTGTGGCTATACACGCAGCATAGAAGTGTGTACTTGGCTGATGGAGGGATCCTCCCTCAGCTTGCCTGATCCGGGACTGTGACCCTTGCACCTTCTAGTGTGAGCTCTGGGATTATACCACACGTTGCCACTAGATGTCAAACTGTGTCCCAAATCCCACAGATGCCTCCAGTGTCAAGCGCGGAGGCCCCTACATGCTGTTCCCGCTGCAGCCATCTCAGCAACAGTGTTAGGGTAGATTTTAATTTTTCCTCAGAGGAAAATGATTGACATGTTTAAAGGGCTTTAGCTACTGCAGACACAGGGATTTCTAAAGGGGTACTTCGCCCAGAGAGGCAGGCTCAGGTGTTACTAACAGCTACTAACTGTGGTTTTGTTACAAAATTAAATCACACCATTAATGAAAGAAGCAATTAATATAGGTCCATGGAGAAAAAAGTTAACTTATCAGCAACAGAGGCTATATTATTTCTTTGTTCCCACTTGGCCAGTTTGAGCTGCTTTAAAACCAAAATCAGTAAAGAGAAAAAGCTGAGGAGCCTTTAGCTTAGGACTGCAGCTCTAGCAGCACTCGTACGCAAAGCACAAAAGTCGTGATCAGCATTTGGATCAAGGATCCCCCTGCGCGCAACAAAACCCACAGGAGCAGCTGATTCATTTGAGTGGCTTAGTTTGGAAGCGGTAGAGGTGCTCGAAGAGCTGAACACTGAAGCCCCTAATGAAGGGTGTTTATTAGATGTCCTGAGTTTCCTTCCTCAGGAAAGGTCTATGGCACTGTTACTCTGGCCAGGCTTGAGCTCACTACCTTCCACGTGTTTGATTTCTCAGATATGTGCTTCTTTTCAATCACCTTTGTGGTTAAATGACAGCTCTGTTACCACCCAGATAGGGTTGCTGCTCAGCAGGAGGTGAAGAAACTCCTATCTAACTAAATGCCTCTTCCGTGAAAGCTAGTGCGTAAGGGATGAGATTTTGCCTTTACCATGTGTTGGAAAACACATAGTTTGTTAGGTGTAGGCTTCTGAAAGGACATTGCTTGTGCTCTTTTTAGCCTCAGCAGCATCCTTCCTGTTTCTACCAAAAATAAACACGCCAAGGCTTTTCTTCTCTAGCATTTTTAATCTTTCTTGGCTTTGTCACAAGCTGTGTCACAGGATATCCCACATCACCATAACATACCCCAGCACTACAGCATGAGCTGATCTCAGCCCTCTCTTGCATGGGCAAGTGGCTGGGCACCTCCTGCCTGCAGCTCCTCCTCCTCCTCATCGCCCAGTGCATCAGGGGTGACCAGGTACCCGGGTGCAGAGCCAGCACAGGTGTGTGCTCCCTTCACAGCCTAATCGAGAGGATTTTGTCACCTCGTTTTGACCTTCTTGTTTAGCAATGGTGCCTTACACCTCTGAAAAGTGTAAGGCACCCAAGCCTCCTCCCTGCATGCAGCCACGAACCTTTCCCTGTGCATGTTCCACATACCCTGAGTGTGCAAGCAATGTTTAGTCATGGCTCATGTCCCTTGTTGGATTATCCTGACACACAAGGAGGGCCTCCTCAGCAAGTGTGATCTATCAAAACCCGGGAAGAAAGGGCCTTGTGCCAACAAAACCAGGCCAAAACTATGCAACCAGACCTCCAGCATGTTTAAAAATATCTCTGGGTCCCTGTACATCCCACTCCTTCCAGCTCCCTTTCTGGCCTGCTTGTCAATGCGAGGAAGGACTCTGTAGCTAGCCAGGGTTTGGGATGTGGTTGAGACGTTTCTGTGGTAAAAGGGTGGAGTTTCTTTGTTTTCTGCTTTTTCCCCAAAGTACTCTGGCTCTCGGTCAGTGCCTGTCTAAAGAAACCATCACTATTCCTCTCCACTCCCTCCTTCTCCTTTCCTCACTGGAAAGGTAATTTAAGGAGTTCAGGGATGACAGCAGCCTGCAGCAAACCTGTGCTTTCCACCAACCCTCTCATTATGGCAAGGTGGGGCCAACACACATGCCAGGATGTCAGCCAAGACAAGTACCTCCCGTCAAGGGCCCTCCTTCATACTACACCAAAGCTGGGACACCCTTTCATAGGATTTCCTTACTATGGCAACCCACGCCCACACGGTGTTTAGAGGAAGGATGGTTTTGTTTTTTTCTTGTGTGACTACCTGCTCCGCTTGCCTTCAGAATTGCCTCCTGCAACCGAACAGCAAATTGGCAGGGGCTGGGATGGGGACATGGAAAACACCAGGGTGCCCCAGGATAGCAATGAAATGAAGTGGCTGTTGGCAGCTTGACAATATAATTTTTCAGTCATCATTTCGCTCTCTGAATTTTATATCTGAGGCTATATCCTGTTCTGAATATAATGAAAAAGTTATTCCCCTTCGATGACATGCAGTCCTATATTTAAATGATTCTCCCTTCAGCATCCTTCTTTCATGTTCACTTTCCTTAAGTGAAAGATACAGGTGTAAAAGTTAATAGCAAGTTTAAGTAATAATGATGAGCTTTTTGCAGTCTAACATTGGTACGTGACTACGCTCTTGATTTTTCTCAGGCCGTGCAGTCTCACTCGTCACAGCTGGCCCATACGCCTGAAACCACGACTAGCCAAATATCTCCCTCAAAGTTCACAGCTGATCCACGGATGAGAGGAAGAAACTGCAGAAAACTTGCCAGATAACATAAGATAATAAAAACCTGAGGAAATTGCAATCTGCTCTGGGATACTCCAAAAATGGCAAAAGAAGCAAGATTTGCTGAATAAACAATTCATCGCAAAATTATTCACTGAGATCTAGGAGCCAAATAAAAGGAGAGAGAAGGATCCAGAATATGTTACGGTAATAGAAGGTGTGATGGTATTGGCACAGGAGAAAAGTACTTCCTAGGAGTGATGACAAAGAGGATCTGTCTCTTTATTGGCAATTTGCAGAAGCAGAACAAGAGGTAGGACACTAGAAGAAAAATAGAGGCAGTTTTTATCCACAACACATAGATCCTGGGGCCCAGAGCTGAGCTGTCACTTCTTTATTCTATATCCTGCTCCCAGTGTGTGAGTGTTTTACCAAGATGTTTTCTTTTCTCCCATTTAATATTTTCAGCAATTGCTATTGTTCTGCAGCCTGCAAATGGGCTCTGGGAACCCAAGGACGGCATGAAAAGCTGAAGTACAGGAAGCATTGCATCAGGAAAGGGCAGAGCAAGAGGACTGATAGGGGTGACAGAGACTCCAAGGTCTTCTGGAAATGTGGCGCCTAGCTACCCCTGACGCAAGAGCTGTACTCAGATGCAGTGGCACTTCAAAGCTTAGGCAGCAAGCTAAAAAAAATTTTTATAACCTTCAAGTACTGAGTGACTGTGGTTTCACATGCCTGTAATAAGCAGTAGGTTGTGTTAGACTATAGTGAACAGAAAAGGTATTGTTTTGTTTTGGTTTGGTTTGGTTTTTTTTTTTTTCTTTTGTTTGGAGGCTGCTAAGCACATAAGCGTTGGGGGTCTCAACTGCTATCCACTTCTGCTCTGGCCATACAGAGCCAGTGAAACCAGCAAACACAAGAGGAACTCTCTTACTTTTTGCAAAGTTAACTTGAAGAGAGGAGATGATCCAGATCAAACTCATTTGTGTGTAGTCCAGCTAATTTAAAAGGGAGACAACTGTGAGTTGGCATGAGCTGGGATATCTTAGAAAAGCATTTGCAAAGTTTCCACAAGACTGGTGTGTGATAATGTCTGTTCAAGATGGTGTGATTTAAAAATATCTGATAGCAAAAAAGGATGATTGGAGCAATCTATTTTAATTATGCTTCAGATTTGTAGTTATTTCCAAAACCTCATAAAAATTACCAGAAAACAAAACTAAACTAAACTAAAAAGGTTGCTTCCTGTTAGCTGGTAATTAAAGCGTCCTGATTTGAAACTAAATATAGCCCTTCCACTAAATTTGGTAACTTTTTGCTAGCCTGGGCTCTCTGCACATGTAAATAGAACAATCTAATCGCTCACATTTATTCAGATCCATAATTTGCATTTAGTTATGTTAGAAAATAGTGAATGGCTTTGCTTATTTACATGATAATTATTTTTTTACTTCGATTTGTATCAAGCTATTTTTGGATGAGAATTGGAATTCAATTAAGATGCAGAAAGCCAGAGTTATAATTCTGCTTTTTATTAGATAATGAAGCTACACAGTAGCTGTGCAGGATATACAAGACAAGTTGATCAAAACTGATTAAGCAAGGAAAGGACGTATTATCTGTAGGTAGTGAATTGAATTGTTTCTTTTTGGTCACTATGTTGTACAAGGTTTTAGAGCTAATAGATCTCAGCCTTTCAAATCTCATTTATACTGAGACCAAAAAAGAAAATCTAGTTTTGGTTTTCCAACTTGCTATGAATTTCTTAGTGCTGATCTTAACTTTAGTTACTGAATCAAAGAAATACTAGTAATGAATAAATTTCAGAAAACCTCCTAGAACTTCCAGAAAAACCTGTGAATTGTAGGGAAAGGAGTTTTTTTTACTTTAGCAAACTTCTCTTAGACTGTGCTGGTGACTTGCCTCACTCTGCTGGTGTGAGATCAGGCCTTTAATATACTGTGCCAAAATTTCACATCCATATTTCAAACAGCTTCACTTTCTAAAAGGAAGATCCATTTCTTTTAAAGGCTAAAAACACACACAAAAAAAGGCAATTATGATTCCTCTCCCAGCAGTCATCCTAATCCATTTCATAACGGATAAACCTAATAATAATTTCAATAAACCTAAACATCTAAACAAAAGTTTCTGCGAGAGGCTCCTCTTAGAACAGGGTCCACCATGCAACCACCAAATGCAGGTTTTTGCTGCGGGTTCCTCAGAGAATTAGCACCACCTCAGCAGCTATTTCCTTGCCATCCCTGAGCTTCTCAGAGTGTCAGTAATCCAGCTTCTTCCCCTGATCCTCCCTGCTGGCAAGCTTTTCTGTTTCCTGTTCAGCTGGAGTTCAGGACTTCCTCCACCTTGCTGCCACAACAGGTCACAAAAGGAGCCCAAGTGCAAAGTCTTCTTGGCTGTTCAAGCAGTTGCCCAGTGGCTTTCTTATAGGTAAGGGGCTGCAGCGCTGTCTCGGGGAGAGTCAGAAGAGGGAAGTAGCTGCAGGCCAATACCTCTTGCATCTCCTAAGCAACCACTAAAATAGATGAACGGTCTTTTCATAATGGCATTGTGATAAAGTGATTTGGCAAAATGAGAATATAATTTCCTGTTGACCATTAAGACTCCACAAATGATCTTTAGTCACTGAGCACAGTGGATCTGTGTTCTGCAATAAAGAGCAAGCATGAAATAACCCCCCTTATTACTGCAACATGAACCAAGAAGATTCCAGGTTTCTCAGCCAGCCTGTGTGCACCAAATCAGGAGCTGCTATAGAGAGAGGCCTTTGTTTTTCAGGCCACCATCCAAATTTTTCCAAGCTTTTAGGGTTTGGGTCTTTAAAATTTGCCTGTACACTAATGAAGGATGTCACTTTTTTGGTACTGGTTTGTACTGAAAGCTGAGATTCCTACAAGAAATCCCCTGACTCCAGGAGCTGGGACTTTAAGAGAGTTGCCAAGTATGACAACAATGTTACAACCCAGAAAACCCGATGCATATGAAACTGCTTTATTTCCTATGACAAGGGCCATCCCCAACTGACTCTTTCAGCTGTTTTAGTGACATTTGAGTTATACAAGTTGTCTTCTGTGATATGTTAAAGTGCAGCAGTGCAGGGTCCTGCTTACCGTATCCTAGAGACACTGTCTGCTAGGGGTCAGTCTGAAATGCAGCCTTTCCTTGCTGCATTAATTTCTCCCTTTTACCTGATTTGCCTGCTGTAATGCTTGGATTGCTCCCTGTACTCTCCACTCATCAACACAATTTCTGCCTAAGACTGCTGTCCTACAACGCCTGTCAATTGGTGCTGTGTGCCCATGATGTCAAAATATTATCTACTTATTTCTCCCCCAGCTCCATTTTTCCCGCCAGCATGCATTCTCCTAAGCCATTCTTAAACGTTGGTTCCATTTTCAAGTTGTGAATACTTGGTATCGTTACAAAAAAGATGCTATGTAACTATAACTCAAACCATTGGATTCATCCCAGCATCTCTTAAATTTGCCAGAGAACTGTACGTACCTGGCGATCAGTGGAGTGAGAGTATGACATTCTGGCACTGGGGGGCACATGTGCTCCCCCAATTCCTCACAGGAGATTTACACCCCTCTTCTCAGGCAGGACCAGCAGATGCCTGTGTGGTTTGGGTAGATATCTTTTTAGCTGGTCTTTCTCTTGCCCTAAATTTTGCTATGATTCTGGTACTCAGCACCTTTCTTCCCCTGCTGGAAATGTTGGCATCTTTTTTTTTTTTTT
>VZTL01044644.1:0-23513 GCA_013400535.1 Scopus umbretta | reverse complement strand
TTTTTTTTTTTTTTTTAGCTCTGACCTCTCTAATGCTTATGGACCTAAGGAAAACTTAAAACAGATCCAACTGAAGGATGTTCCTGGAATCTCCCTCAGGGGTACACATGTCCTTTTCTGGCTAGAGAAGGTTTGGCTTAGGAGGCTAAAAGAAGCAACAAAGTTGGAACCTAAGGTAATGGAACAAAATCCGTTTTGGATGCAAATCTGCAATTTCCAGGCTCTCATCATTTAGGCTACTGTGAGTCAGGCAGAACCCTCTGTCTTAAAGAAAACTCTCTTCTCTGTCTTCTCCCTGTCTGGCCTTTTTAGCTTCTCCTTTGTTTTTTTCCTTTGGCTCCATTTGTTTAAAACAAGCAAACAATCTTAACGTGGTCCTTGTTCCGCTAACCAGTAGGGCTGGAGCTGCTTTTTTTCTCCCCCTACAGTGCTGAGGTTGTAGAAAATGGTAGCCAAGCACCACAAGAGCACAGAAAAGAAACACGGGTTGAGTGAGAAGGGCATCTGACTGCACCTGTAACCCTATATGTACATGAGCAGCTTCTACTACAATCAGAGCTGATAGCAAAGGCTTTCCAGGAACAACCTGCTGCTAAAACACGCTCTGGCAGGAACAGAGGATTAGAGGTGAGGGAGAACAGAGAGCAGATCTTACGTTGCTCCTTGCCACCCTGATTTGTTGCCCCTTGGCATTTCCCCCATGTCTTCTGACACCTCCTCAAAGACAGTCCCTGGGGCAGGGCCACACCACCGAGCTCTTAGCATGGGGAAAAAGCCCATGCTGGAGGTTGAAGCAAGAGGGACAATTGCTTCCCATTTCCCAGTACAGTATGTTACAAAGGGCTGTTGCAAAGCTTGGCCGCCTGACAGTTTCGTTTGCAAGAGCACTGGCCCCTTTCCAAGCAATTCTTTCAGGTCTCATTGTTTGGTAGGAAACAAACAAGGGGAACAGCACTGGGTGGGCACACCAGAAAAGGGTCTAAATATAGCAGGGCAGCATTAGGGAGCCAGGCTTCTTAGCCAAAACTGACTCTAAAGGTAACAAACCCCCTCTGCTAGTCTGCAGAAAAGACACCAGTCCTGGTATAGCCACCCCAGTTACACAGGAGAGGGCTCCCCAGATGTCCTGGTCATATTGGCCAGCTACAATGATGCTACACTAGTCATAAAAGTTGAAAGCAGCCTGTTAAGCTGTGTAAGTAATTGCAAAGCACAGAGAGAATATTATTGGTTCCAGCCTGATGTCTTCTGAGTACTTTCTGCTATAATTCACACCCAATGTAACTTCAGCATGAGTCAGGAAATAATCTAAACCACAGATTTAGACAATGAGGTGTCAGAGCGAAGGCAAGCCAAGCCCTCTTGGCCTGTGATGGAAAGAAGATAACTTTGTGCCACCTTTGCCTGGAGGTGTTGAGACTCAGTAGGATTCAAACTAAATAATGTTGCTGACAGCACTGCAGGGCTGGTGACATTTCTGAAAGCAGAGGAAAAGAGAAAAGCAAGTGTTCCAAAGAAGTTTAAAAAATCCTCCACAACCTGGCACATCTCCACAGAAAACACCTCCCGCTAGAACAGCCAGGGTGCAGGTAAGGAAATGTTGAAGAAGTGTGGCTTTCCCTTAGGGAATATAGAGAGAGCTTTAATATTATACATCCTGAGAGAGGGGGCACTCAAATCTCAGGCAGAAGGAGTCTCCCTGCAGAGCTGATTTCCCTGCTCGATACTTTCAACATTTGAGAGCACAGTAGAAAGGCAAGTTATTTTTCCACCTAGCCTAGGCACACACCTGACCGTGAGGAGGGACGTGGTGCAAGGCAGGAAGAGAAAGCCTAGAAGGGAGAGAGGATATAGTCAGCCTTGCAGAGAAGACAATAGGAGATCATTTGTGCAGACCCACCAGTGCTTTGCCTACAGGGACTTAGCTCAGCAAGTAGAAATAAGAAACAACAAATGTGCTGGAGCCTGCCACTTGGAAGAACACCTGGCCTTGCCTGCCACAGCTGCTAGCACTCTACCCATCACAGCTGACAGCCCTCTTGTAGAGGTGTTTGTAAAGGGGACATGTGGCTTTTGCAAAATTGTATTTCCTCTCTTCCCCCTTCCTGTCACCAAATCATACTTTGCCTTGCTAGAGGCAGAGAGAAGGCGTGAAGTAACAGTCAGTCCTAGCTGGAGACCATCATCATATCTGGCGATTCTTCATAGGAACCCTTCCTTGTGGTGCTAGACATTCAGACACAATAAAAGTTTTAGTTGAAAGCTTGTGCTAAAACAAGACATAAATCTCTCACAGAAAAGATGATTCTCACAAGAGATCAAGAGAAGATCCCCGAATAACTGAAGTCAGGTTTTAAGTGACTTCTAAAAATAGCACGTAACAGGCTAGCTTTAATCCCTAAAATAGTGAGCATCCCCTGAGCTATTTGTTGGGGTTTTTTTTCCCCCCAACAAATAAGATTATTACAAAGCAGCCCTTATCTTCCACAGAAAGTGATCAAAATAGATTGTTGCTTGAGTGAACCCCTAAACTAACTTTTTTCCTCCCTTCCAGCTTAGTCCTTATAAAAGAGATTCTTTCTCAGTCCTTAGCCTTGCATCACCATTAGAATAATACAAATGCAATGGACTGCTGGTTTTATGCAGTCAGGTTAACCCACAACTTCCTTCTCCCATGGCAACATGATTAGTGGAATGGATAAAAAGATAGGGAGAACTGAAGGTGGAAATACAGGCAGTGAAGTGGGCGTTGGTGTCAGTGTCCTCTTAGGGGTGGTGAGCTGGGCTAATCAGAAATTATACATGTAGGGTCCTTTATAGTATACTACCCAATACTGTTGTTTGGAAGAATTGAGAGCAGCAGAGACTAAATAGTTTCTCTTTTCGCATTGGAGGCCTCCGGCTCAACAGATTTCTCATTTCTGCTAGAATGGTGTTTAATAGGATAAAGGGTGGGGGAAACTCCTACAAAACCAGTGGGGTGCAAATGTGGAGGAAGAGATACTGAAAGTCTTCTGCTCTCCCTTAGGCTGTGGTAGTATAGCTGCTGGACATAGTGACTAAGCAACGGGTATCTGAAGTGACAGATAGACCTCCTCAGGATTTTCTTCCCTGATTAAGTTTTCTTAGCTCCTAGATCCTGGCTGTGCTTGAGAATCTGGTTATTGCTTGTGTTCACAGGCTGGTAAGACATGAGAAGCAATGGGCTTATGGTTAAGGCATTTCCAAAGTTCAGAGGTGCTGTTGATTTGGCTTTTTGCCTTGCTGTGGAGCCACAACATAGTTTTAAGCAAGTTGTTCAATTTCTGTAGGTTACCTGATCCCTTTGGTTACCTGATCAGGGGAAAAAAGGAGGCAAAACCATTTCCTGGTTTGGTGGGAATCCTTATTGTTGTTATTTGCAGTGAGGCAATATGTTGAGGAAATCACCTCTCTCTCTATAACATGCAGTCTTGCTTGTACTCAGCACAGGGCTGCCAGCTGCCTCTTCCATGTTATCCAAAAAGCTGCTTGGCAGGATGCTCTTGAAAAGGCCTGTGTGAGTTTGGAATGGCTCCATGGTGTGAGGTTTGTGGCCTTCCTGCCTCACCAAATGGGTCATCTCATTGGTAAGATGCCTGGAGAAGGTTCAGAACATGCCTCTGAAGTGAAGGAAGCTTTTGCTAGCTGTGTGGCTTCTCTGGTAGAGTTTTTCTCTGAATGTTTGCTTTATAATACTATCGTATATTATTGTGCTATCAGTAGAGTTTTACACTGGGAGACATAAAGCCTTTCTATGATGGTCCTGATGTTTTTTAAATAAGGAACAATTGGAATCCCCAGTCAAGAAGTTCCTCCGTGCTAGATGCTGTACAAACACAGCGTTAAGTAACTGTCACTGTTGAGACAAGTTTGTGCTCTGAGTTAGGGAAGGGAGATATGTTCCTCACCTGTTTTTCTGCATGCAAGACACTTCTGAAATGACTGTGAGCAGTGGGAGAAGGCAGTCTGGCTAAAAATGTAGTTGCATGTTTTGTAGTTGTGTGTGGAGTCAATAACTGAGTATCATGCTATATTAGGCTACTTATGCACTTCAGACTTCACTGCATCTGGGACAATACTCAAGAAGGTAGAACGGACAGGAGTGTATGTCTGCTGCTAACATGACAGTAACTACACCTGGTCCTCTGGCTGTAGATCCTTGCCCTATGACCTAACCAGCAAACCGAGAAACGTACCTTCCTGGCACAAGGGATGTTCCATTTGTTCTCTTCTGGTTTCCTTCTACGACATCACTGTGATGACATCACACCATCATGCAGGCTCATAACTACAGCCTTCTGGGCATAGGTCTGTTGTACCCCCTGGTTACACTGTTGTGTCATGGGTACACAGCCAGCAGTAAGGAGGCTCAGTAACGTGCAAGCGTGAGGTGTCTCTTTCGTTTGTAGCTGAAGTGCTGGGATCTGCAAAGTAGCTAACAAAAAGCTTGCATGGGGCAGACAGACACACAGAAGAAGGTGTGTCATGATGTGGGGCAAGAGGGTCCTCTGGAGGGCAGAAAGGGAGGTGAGAGCTGAAGGAGGCAGGGCTTGTGGCTGGGTATGGAGTGAAATTAGGAACCGAGTGTGGTGGGTGCCCTGTGACAACGGAATCTGAAGGGTAGCCCCATAGTCTGCCATCCGATGTGCAGTCGGAGAAACAAAAGCCCCCACGCCAGGCTTTAGGCCTCGCACCATGCTCCAGCTTGGGCCACGGGGATGGGAGTAGACAGGAAACTGGGCTGGAGCGGGGCAGGAGACGAAAGCGAGTATGTCGAGGGGTGGGGAGGGAGGGTGGACTGGCGTGTCAGGGTCTAACAATGAACCGTCTGTNCGGGTCTTCCACTCCCCGGCCCTCCCCCCGCTCTTTTGAGCTGAGTGGCGCCTGGCAGATTGGTGGAGATTCTAAAGCCACGGATAGGAAAGAGCTCAAACACAATGAAGGAAATGAAGCAGGGAGGGGAGAGATGGGTGCCCAGAAATAGCCTGCGTGACGCCTCCACCGCAGCCCCCGGCTCTTAGCAGGGGAAGAAATACTTAGGCCTAATGGCCAAAGCTCTTCCTCAGGCTCTCTGGCTCCTTCTGGGGTCACCGACACCTTGCCTGTGAGAACGGAGAGAACTGTAAAGTCATTATCCGTCCAACATTCATTCACACACGGACGCTGGCTTGCCATACCCTCTCTCAAGCCGGAGGGCGAGGAGTCGCAGATCAGCAGCAAAGCGGGCTGGGCAGGTGCCCCACCTTCCCGCATGAACCGGCGGCCCTCTCTGACAGGGAGGCCTTTGTGACTAACTTCAAATCCTGACCTATTTTTACAGGTTCAAAGGGAAGGAATTGAAGTAAGTGTCATGGGCCATGACTTCCTGATTTGGGTTGTGGTACCGTGGGGCAGCTGGCCATCACGCTGTTTGTATGGCGGTGGGGACTAGGAAGTAATCTTTATGGAGAGATTGCTTCTGTGAGAGCTCTGGCTAGGCTTGATGTTGCTCTTATTCTGCAGACTCACTTTTTTTCTTTTTCTATTTGTTTTTTTTTTTTTTTTTTTTTTAGGAGGGAGAGAGAAATTCCCCCTTCTTTTCTAGCCGTTTCAGCTTTGAACTCCTTTTTGCTTTTCATACTTCTGGCCCAAGCTCTTTTCCTCTCTGGCTTTGCTTTTTCTCATCTGTGAAAGCTTTTCCAGGAGGGACACTGGCTTACTCCTTAGCCCCGCTGCTCACCCTAACTATTGCAGAGACCTCCCCTGCCTCCTGGGCTGCGCAAATCCAGACTTCTTATTTCTTTCCTCTATGGAGGAGAACATCGCCTCTTTCCCTCAGAAAAATCCCCTGGCTCAGCACTGATTTCAGGCTCCAATACGAAGCACTTTGTTTGTAAAGCCTCCCTTGTTTGGTTCCCGCTCACCTTGTCTGACCTCCTCCTCCTCCTCCTGGCCCCGGGCTCCCTGGACAATCCCTCAGCGACCTCCCCTCTGTCCTTGTGCTGAACCTCGTCCTGGAGCAGGGAAAGCCACCCCCGTAGCCCAGCCTGCCTGACAAGAGCTCTCCTGGAGCTCCTTGTGCCTTCCTTTGCTCGCCGCTGTGCACACCTCTTTCACCCCACCTGCCACACCATTTCCTTCCTCTGGCTCCCTCTTCCCTCCATGGGGTACCTGGCGTGGGGCAGCAGGGCAGCAAACTGCAATGCCCGAGACAGCCTCTATGAATAAAGTGGGAATCCCTTCTGTTTTGTTTCTAGATCCTCTTCCCTGGATTTGTGCTTCAAATACTGTTTTTTCTTGGCAGAGGAATGACAGTCATTCCCTGCCCCACTGTGGCACCATGGTGGCGATGGCTGATGGTGGTTCCGTGGCCTGACCCTGGGCAGCCACCACACACCCACAGCCCAGCCGGGGTCAGGGAAGCACAGCACAGGCCACCAATAACCAAAATCAAATGGCCAGTGCTTGATTCCCAGCTAGTGAGACCCACCACCATGCCTTCCAAAGACTGTGCCTCCCTCAGCAGCTGCAGGGAACCACCGCAGAGCCAACTCTAAGAAACGGTGCTTTCAGCTGAAAATGCCTACCAGCCTGTGAGAAACACCAAGGGGCGAGGGTGACGGGCTGACCCAGCAGCGCTGCTGAGTCCCCACGCTCTGGGCCCATGGGCCACCGAGCCCCCCCGGAGCAGGGCTGTGCAAGGGAGCGGAGGGGGCCCGTGCTGCACGGCGGCCATGCCAGGGTACTCCCCTCTGTACCTGGGGCTGTAGCTACCTCACTGGTGACATGAGGAAGCCATATGCATGCAGGGGTTGATTTTATTTATTGAACTTTTTTTTGTTTTTAAAAGAAGCCACCCTCTATTGAAGACATGCTGTTTAGGTAGGGGAAACTGTATCTAAGATGAGGGAGGGCATGGAGGTGAGGGCAGGAGTATGGTACAGCAGGTCACCAGGCAGAGGACAGGCGAGGGCTGCGGACACAGACCCTGTTAGTAATGCCATCTGACGTAGGGTGATAGAGGAGACCAGCACCAGGAGTTTAAACGTCCTGTTTGGTTCCTGGAAAGAGGGAGGTGTCTGCAGCAGGGAGTTCAGGACTTCGAAGAAGATGGTGTAGTTACTTGCTGTGGTGAAGCATTTCCCCCCCTACCTCATCGGTCTGGTGCTGGGGCTCAGCCCCGTGGGAGAGGGCTTGGCATATATGGGACATGCCTCTTCCCTGAGGGGGCAAGGAGAATGGTTTCCCTTCCTACAGAAGACAGCCAGCTGCCCGCACAGTGGGAGGACAGCTTCGCAAGATATCCAGGTCCGAGCGTCCTGTTGTCTGTCTGCCCCCTGTGAAGCCTGCCCCTTGGGGCAGGCAGGCAGGATGCGCTGCAGCACGCGATGCGTTTGGTGGCACGCAGGTACAGGGAGGGATCCTGTGCGCCGACTCAACATTAAGCTGCTGTGAGAAGCCCGGAATAAATTCAGGGATATTTTAAGTGGTTCACGAGCACTGAGGGTCCCTGAGAACAACCATCAGTCTGGTGGCGAAGCTCCATTTTCCCTCTTAGCCTGGGAGCGGGAGCAGGAGGCTGGGAGCTGACAGGCCAGACATCTCTGGCACCCTCCTGCAAATCATTTCCTCCTCAACCTGTCAGCCAGCAAGCTGTAAAACGGGTGTAACGATGATAATTACGGTGATAAACTGCACAATAGGAGTCATAAGGTCCTTCAGTAGGACTCTTGGTGTTTTTTCTTGCGTGTGAAGTGGTAACATCCAACGCTTTTGAGGGGGGGGGGGAAAGTCACCATACCAGCAGACAGAACCTGTATTGCTTTTGGCAGCGGTCAGATCACAGTCGGAGACTTGATTTCTCTGAAAAACGACTCTGTCAAAATAAAGGGGTGAGGTGGTGAGCTTGCAGAGGTCTGTGGGAGGAGATGGGGTTTCTCTGCTGCGTGAGGGTGTGGAGCCCAGGGTTGAGGAGGGAGTCCTTTGAGCCATTTCCTGGCCAGTTCTTCCTCCAAACCAAAATTACTCTCCCTCTCTTTGGTCTGATTTTTGGTGAAAAGCTGCAATTTCCTGTTTTCCATTTGTCTGTTTATTTTTCACCCAGACCCATACAGTTACATTTGGCGCAGAGCAAGAGGGGGCAGTGGAGCCTTAGCAGAGTTAAGTTTGCCTCCCTAGGTGATGTGGGCGTCCCACCAGCATACCCAGTCCCGTAAAGAGGTTGAGTTCCTGGGATAAAAAAATGTGGAGAAAGGGCAAGTGACTGCTTTTACGAGCAGAGATATGCATGTACTGAAGGTTAGACTAGAAAGGTGTTGGCGGGGGGTGGGAAAACTCAGGACCCGAGGGCAGACCCGTCCCGTTTCCTTTCTTGCCACTACTGGGTGATTTCTGTTTCTTTAAACCCCTTCGCTGGTCAAGGGGAGCCTTACTCAGGAGCTGACTTGAAAGTACGTGAACGTAGATGCCCGGGCGGCATCTGCTTCTGCTTGCTGAGGAGCTGGGGAGGAGGGAGCTGAAGGTTTCCCTCCTCCCCTCCTCTTTAGTTTCCCAACTTTCTGCCCGCGTCTTGCACTTGGGTAGCTCCAGCCTGCGCCTCTGTAGAGGAAGGCAAATCCTGCAGCGACAGAGTCGTGTTCGAGGGCAGGAAGGCGCCTTGCGACGAAGGACTCAATGAACAGAGGCAGAGGTTTACTGGAGCGGCTCCTGGTCTCTCTCCTCCTCACCGGCCCCTCCTCGGGCCTTTTCGGAGCCGTGCGCTGGTAGTGCAGGAAGCGCCTGACCGCCCCGTGGGCTCGCAGTGATTTCCTCTCAGGCAGTCCGTTATCTGTCGACTGTCAGGACAGGCTTTCCCTCTTCCTCCCCCTGTCCCCATCCGCGTCCCGCAACTCCTCTCCCCTCCTTCCCTCAGCCTCTTGCGCGCACGCACACACACACACACACACACACATGCACGCACTTTACTGCCAAAAACGGTCCTCCGCCCCCCTTCTCAGCTAACTTCCTTTCAGCATTTTTTTGAGCTGGATAATCCTAGGATTTGTAAAACGGGGGAAAGGAGAGAGCGAGCGAGCGGGAGTCAGGACAGGAAGCTGGTTTCTCATTCCTCTAACTGTCCAAAGGCAGGAGGAGGGGAAGGGGGGGAGCCAAAGAGGAGCCTTGTGCAGACTCTTAGAGTCTTCCCTGGTCCCTTTTCATCAGTCTGTTTGAACTTCCAGTCTCCTCTGAAAGCCAAGAGAAGGAAGACTGGACTGGGACGCTTTCTGCTGGACGTGGTGACAGCGTGGCTGATGAAACCCAGAAGGTGGCTGTGAAGGGTCCCGGGACCGTGCTGAGGGAAAGACGTCCCCCCCACCATCGCCTGCCCCCAACTTACCAGCTCTGATGCGGGCACCCGTCCACCACCCACTTCCCTCTGATGAGAACCATTCCGGGCTCGGGCTATGATCGCTGCTGCTGCCGGCTGGGGAGCCTCCTCTCGCCCTGACCTTCCTCTGCCACAGGAGCAGCCCAACATCTGGTGGGGATTAATGTTTACTTCTCCAGCTGGACGCTGTATGGGACCCCCGATGCTACTCCCTGGGAGCGGGACACAGGCGGTGGTCTGAGAAGAGCAAGATTTTTTGTTGCCCAGCGTGAGGCTGGGGGGAGGGGGGCAAGGCAGGAGGGGGGTGAACCTCTTTTGGGACTAACCTCATGAAGAACAAGGGAGCCAAGCAGAAACTCAAGAGGAAGGGAGCCGCGAGTGCATTCGGCTGCGACCTGACGGAGTATCTGGAGAGCTCTGGGCAGGATGGTAAATGCTTCTTTATTCTCACTCTGGTAGCGGAGGAGCAGAGCGCGCGCCCCCCTTTTTTTTACTGCTAGGACTGCAAACCGGACCTTTCCCAAGGCTGAGGGCTAGACAACCTGGAGCTGGTTTATCCCCGGGAAGTGGAGTCACTGCCCAGTTGCTCACAATGAATGAACAATCGGAAGATTGCTTTGGTGACGCGTCTGCATGACCCTTGCATGAGTAGTGCTGCGTATGGGGAAAGGACTGGGCTAGGGCTCTTGGGCTGCCTAAGTGTGGACAGAGGCAGCCAGCTGTATGTTGTGATGCCCTCTCCCATCTGCCTGGCTGTGGAAGGGGGTAGCAGGCTTTTAGGGAGCTAGGTTCGGAAATCAGAACGGTGCTTAGCATTGCCTCCTCCTGGACTTGGAAATCCTCCTGAAGTCCATGAGACTAGCGTGTTGCAGGGCTGTAGGGAGGAACTGGGAATGTTCCATCTGCCCCTCCTGGACTCCACTACTGTTCCTATATTGTCCTTTCTCTGCTGGATGGAGACAGGATAGAGACTGGGGGGTGGGATGGAGTAGGGATGGGTGTGAGTCGTAGGGGGCAGCTGAGCTAATATTTTCACTACCTTGCCTGTTATCTTTCTCTCCTCTCCTCCCCCTGACCTCCATGCCCCCAGATATCGGATGAGAATATGGTAGCTTAGACAAGAGGTAACTGCAATAAGATCAGAGGGTTCTGAACTTGAAATGGTCAGTCCTGGATGAGGGAGGGAGCAGAACGATTTTTCTTAAAGAGGGTTGGATAGTGAGAGAAGCAGTTCAGAGTTTGGCTTACAGAAAGATCTGCACTTTAGCAAGAGGAAAAATAAATACGTGCCTGTTACCATCCTTGATATGAGCATTATGTTCCAGTTTGAATTAACTAACTTCTACCAATGTCAGGCTACTCTGAGCAAAAAAAGCTTCTAGCAGCACTGTCAGCTTTGTACAGGGAGGGCTGTACAATCAGGTCTTTCATTTACTGATGAGCACGGCTGATGAAGTACAGTGTGGAACTGCACTGGCAGAAGGATGGACTACATAACAGTAGTCTTTTCCATTGCACAGTGAATAGGGCACTACATATATCGCTAAGTTAAAATGTTCTGTATGTACATTTATGTAGTTATGGGGGAAAAACAGTCATTCAATTTCTTTGTCAGTCATCTGTAACAATTACTGTATCTTTTAACTTATATAGCCCTTAACGGCAATTGAACTGAAATAGCAAAAATAACAAACTTAATGAACTGATACCACTTTGCCAGTGTGAGGTACAGCTAGATAAATTCCACCCAGTGCTAACATGAGCTGCCACAGTGGAGGAACAATTTACAGCTGTTTACAGCAACACTGAAAAACAATGCAGGAAAGGCAGAACAGCACAATTTATTACCCCAAATCCCATATTTTCATAAAATAGTTTTTTGGGCACAAGAAAGGTCATCATTGTCTCAAGTCTCACTGTGGGATGGTTCACAGTTCCAACCTACTTATCTCTCCATGCTGAGGAGCAGTGGGGGAGAATATGAAGTTCCTTTCCCTTTATGCAGTGCTGCTATTTGCTGAACAGCACATCCCGTTGCCGAGTGCCGTGGGATCAAGAAATGAAAGACTCAATTGTTATGGGTTTATTGGGAAGGGTGTAAGTTAGATGGGTACAATTCAGTTCGTTGGGACAGGGAGAGAAGAAGCGAGAGAATTAGAGATGCTAATTTATTTGCTTGTAGGGCTGGCAGGATCAATAGGAAAGCGACCAAGTATGCCAAAGTGACGTCTAGGGAAGAAATGAAGGTTCAGATGTTTCCAGGACATCAGAAACTTGCAACCTGTAACTATGAAACAAAATTAGAAGAGCTTGTAGGGTATGAGAGAGGGTTGATTTGGGGATAGTTGAATTGTCCTGCTAAGAATTCTTTCCAGTGACAAGCCAGTGCTCCTGCAAGCAGGGGCTTCGGTAGGGAGGTAAAGCAATAACTTTCTTTCTGTGTTAGATAGTACTATGTGTTTAACTGGTGGGAGATAGTACTATGTGTTTAACTGGTGGGATGTAGGCTTTGGTTGTTCCCTACTTGGAAGCAATGAAGATGTAAGACTGTTCATGGTATCTGGGAGTGGATGAGGTGGGGCAGAACACTTTGGCTGCTGTCCAGAAAAGGTCCTTTGTGAAAGCAGGTTTTAAAATGCACCCAGAAGTGTTAACTGGGAAAGAAGAAGAGGCTGTAGCACAGGCAGGACACTAGTCGGATTGGTTGTGCTTTCATGCTCAGGACTGCTTTATGCCACCTTGCAGTGCTCCTTTGTGTGACTGACTGGTCCTGCACAGTCACACAGGCAAAGAGAAGCAGAGACCTGCTTTGGTGGTGCTGGGGATGGCAAAGGGATCACAGGGGACAGCCAAGGCTCGTGTAGACAATCCAGTTTGGCTGTTTTCCCTCTGGATTAGTACACGGCCATTGCAGTTAGGGGGTGCTGCACTACTTGTGTGATGCTTTGTGGAGGAGATGCACAACTTGAGTCCCTGCATGCTTGCGGTTGTTGAAGAGCAGCTCGTGCTTTCTGCAAGGACCTGTGTTGTTGCCAAATTCCAGTGGAGAGAATGATATTCTGCTTAAGGTATCAGCATTTCCTCTCCTGTCATTTAACTGTTTAATAACTTGCTATGGTCCACTTCAGAGATGGCTGCGTTTCAGTGAAGGGTGAAAAGATCCTGCTGTCTCCCTTATCAGTCAGATGTACCTAGGGCTCTGTTATAAAGAGCTTTATGATAATACAATAAAAGCTGCGGCAGGACTACAAAGTATTTAAGAGTGGTGTAGATGGAAAGACTTTAGTAGGTACAGAGGGGAAGCTCAGGAGACTAAAAATGTGATACAAAGCCTTTAGCCCTAAGTTGATTCTTCAGATCTGACCCAGGTCGGTGGTGATGGACAGCTGTTGCTGCCTGGTGACTGGTTCGAAGGTCAGATGTGTTGAATTTACTGTATTTCAAATCAGTTCCTGTCACTACTGCATTTGACCCTACTTGGCCTTTTCCTGCTGGCAGTCTCTACAGAGAGACTGGTCATGCTCCTTATGGGGGCAGACTGCTATCAGTGCTCCCAAGCATTTAAAATCATGACTCAGGCCACAAAAATCATGAGATAAAATAAAAATCACTGCTGGGTTCTTTTTCTGCTTTCTGTTTTCTGAAATTTCACCATGCATCTGAGCTAAGTGTTCAAGTCTTTCTACTGGCAAGAGGGCTAGAAACTTGGGGAAAAATTAACTTTTCTTCCTTCACACTAAAATTCTCAAACAATGACTTTAATAGCAGTAGATTTGAGGAAAAGCTCACATAAGACATGAAATAATGGTGGCTGGCAATACCAATGAATAAAAGTCATCTGATTTCACATAGTCCCTCTTCTGTCACTGCCAGCTCTGAATCCACACATGGAGGCAAGTGATCTTTGGAGTGTCCGAGCTTCACTAGAAAGCAGTGTCACGTTTTGGGCATGGATATGCAGGAGGAAGTTAGCGCTAATTTCCTCTACTAAAACATTTTCCTGTGTCAAACTTTATTAGTGTGTTGTACGGGTGCAATGGAGCTAACAGGTATTAGCCCTGAAGGATTAACAGTAGAGCCGTATTTTGGCCTCTCAATAACCAGCCTAGTTTCCAGAGGAGAAAAGCACATAGTAGTTCTACTGAAGTCAATGGGAGCTGCATGTCAGGCTGCAGTTCCTGTAATAACAACAGTATAATTTTCTAGTGGCAGATGGGCCAGCAGAGAATACAAGACTCAGGGTTGTGCACAAACCTTAGTTGGGGCAGGACAGTCTGTACTGCCTAAGAAAACAGTCACAGAGGGTAGTCTTTCTTCTGGTTATATCACAGAAGCATTGTAAGAGGGGGCTGAAAAAGTCAAAGCTGTTAAAGTGAGAGAGACTAAGTCAAAATGGAGTTTAATATTCTCAGTCCTTCTAACTGTGGGAGATTCAGACTGGGATTTCAGGTCCGTAACCAGGTACAACTTCCATTTTTTCTAAATGGAAATAGACACAACATCTATAAAAACGGGATTGTGCTGGTAAAAGACAATCCAGTCTTTTGCACGGAAACACTGCTGACTTAGTCCTACCTTTGCTTCATTTGCTTAGAGCCAGGTAGGACTTGGAGAAAGGCTGAATCATTTCCTTCATTTTTAGCATGATGGGGTCTAGATGTTGGGATAGGAGGTGCTACCAGGACTGCAAAAAGCCAAATCTCAGATTAGACACCTTGTTCTCAGGGTGCAGGTCAGCTCAGTGTGTCCTAGCTTCCCCTATTTGCTGGAGAGTTAATTCTGCTGTTGCTGTACCCCTCTGTGGTTTCTTGCACATCTGTTTCCTGCCTGATGTTGTCTGGTTGAGATGCAATGAGATCAGCTTTTCCCCTTAACCCCCTCCCACACTCCCCACAGCTCCCTCAATGCCTCTCATCCTGAGCCTGTGGCACCCAAAGCACTTTCTCTCTCTTTGCCTAATGCTGATTATTGGCTTTGTTTATTTGCTCTAGAAATAGAGCTGCTTGATTTGGGGAGTTCTGAAGCCACCAACCCCCTCGTGCTTAGCACTTGAGGCTCCTTCTTGCCGTGGCAGAGAGCAAGGCTGGCCAGCAGCACTCCCTGAGGCTAGGGAGGAAAAGAGAGCTGTTGTCTGCAAAGGTAGCACAGGGAGATGGATGAGGAAACCCTTACAAGCCCCTGGCTTGTAATACGGGTTCATCATAACAATATGGGTAGCCCACAATATGATATTCTTCTAGGCTGTGTGGCTGTGCAATGACTGCTTCTGTCTTGTCACAACTGCGTTTGAATGAGACAGTAAGGAAAGTTTTCATTTAGTGTTAGTGGTCTCATAAAAACATGGTAGTTCTGGCTTGCACTGGCTCCCCAAGCAGGATCTTAACCACTTTTGAGAGCTGCAGTAGGTCAAGACTTTACTGTAGGACAGGCAAGTATTTCTGAGGGAAAACATTAACAGTAGATCAGCTGTAATATGCTTTGTACAAAGGAAAGGTGGCCTTGGATACTCCGTCTGTTTTGGTGCAGTCCCTTAGCATGCTATCTTCTGCCTGAGTCTGATGCTATGTGTTTAATTGTGAAGCTGCCTCGTCTGTGCTCAGATGGATGAAGAGACCTGCCACTCAGGAAGAAAGTAGTTTGCTTCGAGAACAGGCTCCCTTCGGAGCCAATCATTAAACCTGCTACCCAGATGTGAAGCAGCTTTTCTGGGTCGTGTGGCTTTCCTTCCTCACACTTGCATGCGCAGCTGCATGTCTTTGTGGGATAAGAACGTGCAGGGATGTGCGTGCAAGTCCATAGCACATGTAAGTGTGTACCATTCGAAGATGTATTTGTGTCCACTTAGTATATTTTTTTAAGCTGCTTTTCCTGTGTTGATGTTTCAAAGTGAACGCGTGCCCATGCTTTTGAGTAGGTGCTTTTGGTTAGTGATGCATGCAGGAAGTCCTAGGCAAACTGCTGAAGGATCATTAATGGCAATGTGGAGGAAAAAGATGAGGCCTTTTTTTTTTTTTTTTTTTAAATCCCCTTGGAAAAATGAAAATGCCACATGCTCATTTAATCTGCTACAGAAGAATGAAGAGCTGCGTTCATCCCGCTCTCAAAATTAGAAACTCTGGCACTGGGGATTTCTGTCTTAAGAACTGATCTAGCTGAAAAGAAACCTTTTTCGCTTTTTGTGACCAGATTGCTTTCAATCCAGATCTCTTCCCTGACCTGCCTCACTCTGAGGCTATGCAAACACTTGTCTTCCTGCAAGGAAGGAAGCAGCAGGGGCTTGGAGGAGAAGGGGACAAGAACAGCCTCTTGGGCTGGCTTGAAATGCATTAGTCCTAATTTTTTTTTAATCTGATGTGCTGCTGCAGCCTGCTCTACATTTTCACACTGCTGATACGCTAAGCAGCCCCATGACCTGCGCTCTGTGGGGCCTATCCCTGGCTGTAGTCATGCAACCTGTGTGGATACTTAAGGCTCCATCCCCTCGTCTTTGTGATGGGAGCAGAAGGGAGGGTCGGGCTCCGATGTCTGGGGGCAGAAGGAGGGGGACTCTGTTATGGTAAGGTGGAAGAGAGCTGTTGGCAGGGGGGCCCTGGGGGCTGAGTACGTGAATTGGCAGGTGGAAGAGCTGGACAGGGCTTGGGGGGAGAACAGCTCCTTGGCCTCTCAGAGTCTGCCAAGGCATGTCCAGCGGACAGGGGAGAGAGAAACTGCTGCCAAAATGGATAGTGTGGGGGAAATTATTAATAATGTAAAGGTTGCTTTTTCTCCACCCGCTCTCACAAGCAGAGCATCACGTTATGAGTCCCAGATATCAGCCTCTATGGCAACAAAGTGAGAGCAACAAGACACTGGGAACAACAGGAGCAGAAGCCATCTGTCTGCTTCTGTTACTCTTCTGTTCCTCCTTGTTTTGGATGATGTTTGTGTTACTTCCTCAATCTGTTTCTGGTTCCTGGGAGCTGGATTTTTGTGTCTCTGTGGCACAGCATGACTGCAGTAAACATTCATGTTGCAAGCTTAGCTCCTTGCTCTGTATCGACCTTCCCTTGCTAGCGCTATGTGATTAGCAGAGAGCTCTTCCATGCTGCCTCCTGCTCTCCGTTTCCCTTACCGAGCACTGCAGGAGGCACACGGGTCGTTTGCATGCACTAAGCCCCACTTTGATTCTGCCTTCTCCCCACCCCTTGCGAACAGCATGAACCACATGTCTTGCTTGCAGATTCTAGATTAGAAAACGTATTTTTATTTAGCAAATGTTTTCTCTCTGTTGCTAACAACTGGTTTCATCTGAACTTGGGAAACCGAGGACTAGGGACTTCACTGCTTGTGGTATCACAGCTCTCAAAGGTTCAGAGAAATAACTGCCGTGGATGAAATGCTGGCACTGCACAGCGTGGATGTACAACATAGGCCGATGCAGACATGGTGAACAAATAGTCTGGGAGATCCCCAACTGTCTGCAGTGCTTGGATCCAAAGTTTTGGTGCAGGCCTGGTTTTAGTTTGGAGAGCTCATGACACAAACAAAATACTAGAGAGCTTGCATCTGTAACGCGGGCTTTGTGTATATGACGCAGTTCTACAGCAGCAACATTTGCTGGCAGTCAGGGTTGTGCCGAAGGGTTATGTTCCAGTGTTTCTCCTTTAACAGTAGTAGGGGAAATGAAAACTGCCTGTCAGTAACGGTATACCCAGTCCTGCTCTGAAGGGCCTGGGGTGGGGTGGCTGTCAGATTGACTGCCGACATCACTGCTTGGACAGGATCTCTGATCTGCACTGGGTGCAGTTTTCCTAAGTGTGAAATACAAATGGAGGGTGATTAAAGGATGGAGAGCTACCAGCATCTGTCTCCAGTTCCTGAACCACCAACAGGGTGCCAGATGCACTTAGAGCTTTGACATGGAAACCCACAGATCCCTTATTACAATACAAAGGCTGCCACTTGGCTCGACTGGTGGTTGTTTTAAGGGCAACTAGTGATGCTAGTTGCCTACTAGCGTCTACTTTCCATACATTCCCAGAGCCTCAAGCACCAGCTGTCTTTTGTTTGTATGTGAGAGCCTTCAGCTGCTCTGCTGATAACTTCAGTGAACGTGTTTTGCATTGTCAACAAAAAAAAATCTGCAGCATGTTTACAATGGACACAGAGAGACAACAGTGTAACATAAATTGAATTTAGTGTTAAATTAAATAACATGGGGCAACTGTGCTGACTGTATTCTTAACTTTCATACTTAATTCAATAATGTAACCCTCTGTTTTCTATATTTACCTGAAACCACAAACAGACTTTCTGGTCTTCTGCACCACTGTGGTTACAGATACGAAAGTACTTAACAGGGGCTTGAGACCTAGCTTGTTGTCAGATGTCTAGGCCTTTGCATATAATGAAGTTATAGACACCGATACTAAACTTCACCCTCACTCAAGTGACAGGTCAATGCTATCGTTGTGCATGAGAGAGAGGAGTTCAGTCCCTAATGCTACAAGTCATCTGGCACACACCATTTAAGAGGACAAAAAAGTCTCATTCCTCTCCTGTCTCACTCTCCTGCCTTGAACATGACCCTGCAGCTGGATTAGATGCCCCATTTTCAGCCTGGTTGAGGCACTTTTGATCTTAACAGTGCACCAAAAGAGATAGAGCAAACCCCACATTTTTTTGCACTTGCCTTCAGTTCCTCTGCCCTGGTTGCTGTACTCCCATTTGGGAGCAGCAGCCTGGCCAAGGCTCAAACCAGCCTGCCTCCGTCCTGGTGCCCGCTGCTGATGCTGTGTGTGACAGCCCCAGTTCCAAGCAATACTGGGTTAACCAGATGGCCACTGGGACTTAGGTAATTTAATGCGCACATGGCAAGAGTTACCGTAACAGCAGCAGAAAATGTTACCGAATCACAGAATTATTGATATGAGCAGGGACCTTTTGAGATTATCTAGACCAACTCCCTGCTTGACCAAGGTCAGCCAGAGCTGGTTGCCCAGGACTGTGTCCAGCTGAGTTTTGAATATCTCCATAGATGGAGACTCCACAACCTCTCTGGGCAACCTGATTCAGCCTTTCACTACTGTCATAGTGAAACAGAGTTGTGTTCAGATGGAATCTCATGTTTTTTAATTTGTTCCTCTTGTCCTGTCAATGGGCACCACTGAGAAGATCCTGGCTCCCTTTTCATTCCTTCCCTTTGGGTATTTGTACACATTGATAAGATCCCTCCTGATCCTTCTCTTATCCAGGCTGAACAGTCCCAGCTCTCTCAGCCTCTTCTTATACGAGAGATGCTCCAGTCCCTTAACCATTGTGTTCCTGAGCTGGCCTTGCTCCAGTAAATCTGTGTTGTTCTTGTACTGGGAAGCCAAGAGCTGGACACAGGACTCCAGGTGTGGGCGCACCAGTGCTGAGCAGAGGGGAAGGATCGCATCACTCGACCTGCTGGCAACACTCTTAATTCTTCTGATGTTCCTAGTAATTTATACAGTTTCTATCAGAAATTGGCCTCGGTCTCCTAGCCTAGGCTGGCAATTTCAGCCAATAACTAACATGCAATTGGGACAGAGTTAAGGATCCTTTCTGCCTTGGTTAATGCTGAAAATGGTTTTCTTTTCATAAAGGGCCACTGTTCTTTAATGGTTTCTGCAGTCTTGCTGCTGGCCAGCTCAAACAAACTAATGTATGCTTTATATAATACACTGATATGCTGCATCTGATTAAAGCTTTGCAGAACCTTGGCTTAATAGAAAGCCTACAAATAATGCTGTAAAGCAGCACACGTTTCTCAGGTGGTGGTTGTACAGCCCCCCGAAAGGCACTGTGCACCAAACTGGGGGCTTGTGACTGGAATTCTTCCATTTTGGGGTGGCTGTGTTACATGCCCTTCTCCAGCCCAGGGACCAGGCAAGGGGAGGGGAAATGTGCATCCCAATGCAGGATTCTCAGCTGTGGCTTCTGCTTTCAGAAATACGCCCTGAGCAGCTGAGCTGGGTTCATAGCCATTTATCTCCAGCTCCTCTCTCTGCCCTCTTCTACACTCAAGGCTCAGCTAACTAAATGCCTTTGGAAATGCTATTATCTCTTGTGCTCTCTGGGGCCAGGAGCAGCTTGAAGATTTATCATCTGGAACAGGAGGCTTTGTTTAGTTCTGTAAAGCACAGAACAGTTAAAGAACAAAAACTAAACCCCAAACCAAATGTAAAGCTCTCTACGTTTCACGTCCTTTCTTTGCCTTCTCCCATCTGGGAATGTGTGTGCGTTTGTTTTTGTAATGTGATTAAATACTATCACATGGTGAAATGGTTAAAGGAGATATACCTGCATGTCTAAAATAGGGACTGAACATCCAAAGGGCCAGGAGACATTCCTGCTGTAGCTAAGTTGTGTAACTTGGTTGCTACAGAGTGTTAGACAGGAGAACAGGTCAGATTCTCCAGTACAAACCTCATTTAAAGGATACCACTGTGGTTTTCACCAAACACAGCAGCATTGATGCTGCCTTTTTTTTTCTGAAGGGTGCTGATGTGCTTGCAAACTCTCTCTGCAAGTGGGATGCAGGGCTGAGAATCCAGGCTAGATCTGTGCCTCATCTCACCGTCTATATTCACTGGCTCATCAAAAAATGCTGATTTAGCAAACCCAGAATGCGGGGAGAAGAGGGAGGGGTTTGTTTATTTGGATCTGAATATTTCACTTGGGATATTTTTGAGACTGTTAGTATTCTCTATTTGCCATCTCAGCAGTGAATGTGACTGTCAGTCCTGTTGCAGACAGGCAGCTTGGCAGTACAACAGGGCCAACCAGCAGGTGGAAACCCCTTTGCTTCATGTGCAACCAGTGCTGGTTTTTCTATTCATCTCTCGTTATGGTGCTGTGGGTAGTGATGGCAGTCACACCTCAGGAGGTTCGGAGGTGTGATCAGGCAGGGCGAGCCTCCTTCTGGTTCCCTTGGGTCTGTGCTGCAATTTGTGTGAAATAAATAAGCTGTCAGCGGGACTGAATTGCTTTCTTTCCTTATGCAAAATCAGAGAGGGGAACAGCTTCGCTATATTGGTCTTTCTCTTTTTATTTTTCTAGTGTGCTCCAGTTGGTCCAGTTATTGCATTTTCCTTACCCTTGCTCTGGTCAGGTAGTTTCATATACATGAGAAACTAAATGAGAACAAACTCTCTTGCGAGATTTATTGCATCTTCTGCTTCTAATCAAGCCAGAAAAATAGAGCAACAGACTCCCTTCTATAATCCTGTTCTCTCTCTTAGTGTCCCGGCTGGAAGTTAAAAAAAAGTACAACAAGGTAAAGGAATGCAGCAAAAAAAAGTGAAAACAAATGTCCTGGAACCTCTGAAAGGAGCATGGGGGTTTGGCCTGAGGCGACGGCTCAGGGTTACAAAAGGGGTGTGGGGGATTCTCCCTTTTCTCAAGTGTTTTCTGTTCCACTTACTTAAGTGTGAGTTGTTTTGTTTTTATTTTTGGGGTGTTTTCTTTTTTCCTCCCTCCTCGATTTCAATAACTTTATTGCCAGGATGGCAGCATGCGCATGTTGCCAACATCAATACATCACGCGTCTGTGCCTAAAGGCAGGCTTAAGAGCGGTAAATGGGAAGAGCTGGTTTTGATCTATTGAGTCCATTATTCTTCCTTCCTGGCTCAGCAGGCCACGCCAGTCACATACTGCTGCCCAGGGTTTGCTGTGCAAAGCCACAAAAGGGTTCTGAGTCAGGAAATTCAGTTCTGGATCCCAGCAGCTTCAGTTCGGGCTCCCCGAGAACCTGGATGAGGAGCGACATCCTCCTGCAGCCCCGTCTCTAGGCCAGCCAGGCGCAGGTGGCCCCGTACCCACCCTCCGCGGGGTGGCAGGCAGAAGGCGGCGGTGGAGGCAGCTCTGCTCGTAAACGTGCTTCAGAGGCGGGGAAGGAACCCATGTAATAAATACAAAGAAGGGCTAGGAGTCCTAATTAGTCCTCATTTCTAGCCTGCTAAAATACCCGTCTGTCAGTCTGCTGCAATAATGAGATTTGAGAAGATTAACTGGCTACTGCTTAGGCCCCTAAACATGGCAGCTCAGGAAGCGTGCTGCTGTTCAGCCTTAAGCTGTGCTTGCAGCAAGTAGTCCCGAAGCAGGTTTATGTCTGCTTACCGCATGCATGGGAGTTGCCCAGGAAAATCTGCTGCAGGACTGGGGTGGGTGATTCAGAAGATGGCAAGCGTAGTATCAGTTCAGTCAAGTTGTTGACTTGGCATCATTTAGGGAAATGTTGCCATTTGGGCACAGTGTGAAACGAGGGCCCCAATCCTTTCAAAAAAGTTGTGGTTTATCTTTTGTTTCTAGGGGATAGGGACTTTTTTACACATGTACACGCTGTGCTGCGTCTTTCCCTTTCCAGAAGCAATTTCAGCTGGAGACACGATTTGTTTTTTTACTCAGTGTCCTAAACTGTCACGTAGCTTTGCTCTGCCCAGCTCAACAGCTGCCACCTCCCAGCCTAGAGGTGGGTGGAGTAAGTCTTGTTTTTGCAGTTTGTGAAATTTTTCAGGATGTAAGGCGCTCATTAAATTATTGATGTTAGCCCTTGAGCATTAAAGACAGACGTGAACTGCAGCTCTGGATCCTAAGGGCTTTGGAGGCTTATCCCTGCCCTAATAATGGTTCCCTACTTGGGATTTTTCATGCATCTCTTACTACAGATTTGAACGCACTGCAGGATGGTGGAAGGATTTAGCAGATGGACAAAGGGCGACAGCAAGGCTTTTCATTGCAACATTATATACCTATGAAGCAAATTTAAGCGAGCATTGGTAGAAAAAGGGGAAAGAGACCTGTGTGTTTTCTTTGGGAGAATGGGAAAAATCAGAAAAATGTGTTCCTGTCTCTTGACAGAGAATGTTTGCAGGATATGAAGGGATTTTGTATAGTTGTACTTCAGGGGACAGTGCAGGTGCACCTGACATCAATTCTTGTGCTGAGGGACAGATACCTATCTTGTAAAGTGCCTTATTTCTATCCCTTTGCCCACTTCTGCCTCCTTGAAAAGAGGCTGATAGCAATAGTGCTGCTTGCTTTATCTCATGGTGACACCAGTGTGGAGGCTGGGCCACTCAGTGCAGTTCTGTCTCTGCAGTGCTTTAGCTCCTTGCTTGGGCTGCAGTGGTGAGAAGTGAGGCCTTGGCCAATGCGGGATAAGGGAGAGAAGGCAGCAAGGATGGCACCGCGCCCTGCTGAGGTCTCCGGGCACTTTTGGGCGCTGCTCGCAAGTTCACAGGGAACCGACTGCAAACAAAAACCTGGATATGGCGGGACAATCCTTTCCCATGTTTGACAAGGGCTCCCATATTGGGGTTTGAATGAGAAGTATTCAAGGAGCTTCTCCCTTCCCCTCCCCTTCCCCACCCATTCTCCCCTCCCTGCGTCGAGGCACTGTGGTTGCACACAAACCTCCTGTTTATTATGGGGGAGAGGAAGGGGTGAGGGCCGTCTCTGACCCTCTCCTTCCCTTGGCAGTCTGCATGTTAAGTAGCTTGTCCCTACGAGACAAGCCCGCAGCCCGACAGAGCGGTGATTCAGTGGCAGAACAATGTCCAATTATCCAGGCCTGGGGAGCAAGAGGCCGGCCCCCAGCACGTGGGCTCCGTGTCCCTGGCCAGATGGCTCCTCGAACTCACTTGGCCAGGCCAGTAATGCTGCTTGGGGGATTTGACACATGTCAGTGGTTTCAGCTGAGCGCTTTTGTGAGCTACCAGCGGCACGGTTGTCTGAAATACTGGGAAGAGCTCCATGTGCACCCCGGGCAGTGCTGTCCACTCCATGCCCTATGCCAAGGCAGTGTCCAGTGGCTAAAAGAGAGTTTGGTGACCTGGCAGACATGTAAGCAGCTTACAAGCACATCTTTTGCTTTTCTCTTTAAATTCCTCTATTTGTACACAAATGAAGGCTGAGCTGCTCAGATTGGAGGTCCAATTGCGTAGGGCAAAGGAGGTGCTAGGAGTCACACCAGTGGCATGCCACAGGCTGTGGCAATCTCTGCTCCTGCCACTGCTTGACTCAGTGAGAGACCATAGGCCACTCCTTTTTCACATCCTACTTCCCTCAGTGGTTAGACGATGCTTGTATTATCTTCTTTTTGGTACAAAGTTCTCAGTATTATTATTGCTATTATTGCTA
>VZTL01044642.1:3590-13789 GCA_013400535.1 Scopus umbretta | reverse complement strand
CCCCCCCCAGCTCACATGCCAGCGCAGATGTAGCAGACGAGAGCTCTACACAGGTTCCTGCCTGAGGTGTAATTTAGTCAGGCTGGGTAGCCCTGACTAGCTGTATTGCCTGTGGTATTTCCAGTGTCTCTGCAGAACGCCGTACAATCGTAACTTTGCTCTTTTTTTTTTCTGTAGAATTAACCCAATGGGAGTGAAAACTATACCATGAAGTAACGCTAAAGCCGCACATTACAAGTGTGTTATCTGCATTTGGGTTGCATTAGCAAGAGACAACTTGCGGTAACTAATGTGATAATGTGATAGCCTGTAACTTGACAAAACAACCAACAGCACTTAACTTGATGTGGTTACTGTGACCAGAAGAAAACGGAGCAGCACTTACGGCAGCTGTGAAGCAAAGAGGTCCTTTGTGCTTTACCCCAGTGAAGCAGCAAGCACATCTCAAGCCCTGAAGTTAACACTGTTTTATTTACTGTTTCTTGTGTAAGATAATAGGAAACCAAGGTAAAGGCCCCTCCTTGCTGGGGACCAGTGTCTTGCGGGGGGAGGGTTTCCTACCTACGAGACATAGCTAAACAAGCTCTTCCAGGCTCTGAGCAAGTTAATCCCAGGTGTACAGGTGAGAAAGTGAGAACAAGAATAAATGCATGTGGGAGGCAGCACCATTGCTTGGGACTTTGCTCATGTTCCTCTTCTGCGCACTACAGAAGAGGACAGTGTGCCTGGGCATCCCTCTGAGCCACGCAGCTTTTTCTCTGAAATGTGGAGGCCTGGGCATCTGTGCTGTCGCTTTCAGGGGGAGCATAGGCTCCCCTCCTTCCCTTGTAAGTACCTGTGTAGCAGCACCTGTGTTTGCAGAGCTTAGGCAGGGGCTCATCACAGGGGCAAAACAGAATATGGCCTTTTGAGCTGGATTTTCCACCCCTTGCAGTGTTTGACTTTCTGCAGCAAGGTAACATTTTGCTTGTGGCAGGATGGGAGTGACAGGGTTCAGCCCCCTGAAGCCCTTTCTGGACTTTGGCACTGCTGGTTTATGTGTGACTCCGACAAGCCGAGCTGTGTTTGTGTGTGTATCCTTGTAGAAACCTGGAGGCATTCAGGCAGTCGTATCCATTCCTGCTGTGGTTACCCCAGGAGGATCCCCTCCGGCTCTTTCAAGGAAGCAGCCAGCATCCCTCTGAAGTAGCCGCTACCCAGCCTGTTTAGCTCATCGCCAGCAGGAGGTCCAATTAACATTTTGCAATATTGGCAGTTCCATATGGAAAGTACCATTCAGCCGCCTACATTTGAACTTCAGCTTTTTCCTTTCATTTAATTAAAACACAATCAAGTCAATTAGCTCATGACAGAGTTTCCTCAAAGTTAAACTCCAGATGTATGGCAAGGCGAAAGCATTTGGATGCCAATTCATTGTGCTGCTCGAAGGTAGATTATAGCTCTCCCATTTGTCAGTTTATCCACTGGGGATTAGTTGCATTTTTTCCCTTCCAAGTAGAAAATAAAAAGGGAGAAAGAAAAAAAGACCCATCTTTCCATCTGGTTCTGGTCAGAAAAAGTCAGTATAACATTACAGAATTTGAGAGATTTATTGAAAATGGCATTGATAGTGTCAGAATGACTGCTGGTTTTTAATGACCACGTCAAACAATTTACCACACAGTGTCTTGATTTTTTTCCAGTAAACTCCAGGAATAAGCAGCTTACCATACTCTATAGCAAGTCGATGAGTTATTGTTCTTGTCACTGAATGGGATAATATGCAGCTGCATAAACATGTTGATTTTGCTGGCATAAAAAACATGACTTCCAATTCTGTGCCCTTTGGCAAGAATGTATAGAAAATTATAACACTGTCAGAAGAGGTTTTGAGGTCTCAGTAAACCAAGTTGACTTTTGCAGCACATCCCTGTGGGACAGCTGGAGGCAGTGAGAGGAAGAGAAAAAATAACTGTACTAGCTAACCGGTAGTTAATAAGCATAGAAATCATTCAGACCCAAATCCACGCATAAGGTAGCTTTGAACTGAAGCCATTGCATCTTCTGTTGCGTTTCTTAATTCGTTTATGGTTAGGTGTGGCAATGCCCTGAGTCACCTGTATTACAACAAAAAGGGTATATTCACACGCTTTAAGGGTGATGAAGTGATACCGTGGTAATACTGTAAGATACCCAACGCTAGTGAAAGTATTAGGTGCCAGTACTACCTTAGTACCTTGATATTGGTGGAGCACTTGATTCTGTGCCTTTTCCCTTCTCGGTCGTGTTCCCCAGTGGTGAGGAGGAGGAGAGGCTGGAGGCAGACTGTTCCTTCATCTGGCTGCTCTGCACCTTGCTTTTCTTGATAAGGACCCAGGGCAGAACTGCAGTGCAGGTGGGTGAGTCTTGGGAGCCAAGTGAATGGGAGAAGGTATTGCAACATGAAAGGTGCAGCACCCAGAGGGGTGGAGGAAGAAGAGAACTTGCCACTCTGCCAGTACTGTCTTGTACTTAACGGCCCCGATGTGAGAAAGAATCCCCCAGTGCTCCAGCAAGATTGGATCAGTTGTGGAGAACAGTGCTGGTGAGGGGAGTAGAGAGACAGGAAAGAAAAAACGCTTCTGACTACTTATTCGGAAGGTTTAATTGCAATGAAATCCTGTAATATTGTTGTGGGTATTTTTAGCATGAGAAAGATCCAAGTGATATTGTACATTCTCATCTAAAGTACAGCGACTGTTTTTCCTGCAGAAGGACTGTATGCATTGCATCACCCATGATGTATATGCATTCCCATATCTTTGTAAATGAGTGACCTTAGCTATCTGAGTACAGCATCTGAGTGCAGCATCACGTTCCTCCTGGTGTTCCCTCTCTTGCCTGTGGCTGAATGGCCCCAAAACTGCTTTCTACAGAGGACCATGACTCCCACTCCCAGTTAGGGTGTTCTTCTTTGGGAAGGGAAGGATAGTAGATTCAACGCTATTTTGTCTGGGAAGGGGGAGGAACCCAAGTCTTCCACCGACCCTGTGAATGCTGTAGGCAAAAGCATGCTTATTTTGTGGACTTACCCATGTTCAGGCATGTGGTATGTGCCAGGCTGTGTAGCACTTGTCAGGTTCATAGCTGGAGTGTCCTGGTGTCCTGGCTGCAGCTGTGAAGCCAATTTAGGCTGCCTGCCCAGCCCAGTCACCAGCTCCCACCTCATGCCACAGCCTGCTCCTCACCCAGCCCTGACACTTCAAGTGTTTGTAGGGTTGTGCTGAAGACTAAATCGCTGAAGTGGCCCAAATTAAAAATAACCTTTTAAAAAAGGAAGGAGAACAACAAGGGGCAGGCATTTTTGGTTGGGATCATTCAGAGATCTACTTGTGATGAAGCCCAATCAACAGTTGTATTTTTACAACTGAAGGGATGGCATACTTTTTTAGGGTCAGGAATGAGCAGATGAAGTGCAAAGAAGAAACTTCGCAGGCTGACTTCATCACCAAAGCCACTCTGCTGTGAAACTCCAGGCTGGGACGCTGTTTGCGTGCAGAGAAGCAGAGATTTCAGACAGTTTTAGTGTCGCGAATTATGGCATCGGTACCTTCAGAGTCAGGGAGCATCTGGTCAGAGTTTCTCAGGCTCACAATAGCACAACTTTTGACATACACACCTAAATTCTGCCTTATTTCTTTTCTTGGATGTCACCCTAAGTGCTTTTTACTCCAGGATCTCAAGAATCTTTGTGACAAGAATAAACTAATTAAACTTCATTTACTAGCATTGATTCCAGTGTACTTGTTATCAGCTTGGAGTCTGTGTAAGACTAAATTAAAATGATTCGTGTTTTTCATATCATGCATTGTTGTTGGCCACACAACACAAAACTCCATTTAAAATACTTTTTTATTTTATATATTTTTTATATTTTTATATTTTGTATATTTAGTTCAGATAAGAATTATTAAACAGCAATTTTATAAGACATTCCCTATTAGATTACAGCAAAGTCTATCTAATAAAATCTTTCTCGTTGGGACTAAATGTGAATGTGGACTAACGTAAGAAAGAATCTTAAAACTCTTCAGATTCAGTAAAGGATTATTCTACAGGAAAATCTTTTGATTATACTCCCACTGTAGCTAGCTACTTAATTACTCAGGTTTGACCTTTTTCAAATAACCAATGACTGTAGTAAACTACAAGCAAGGAATTTTGATCTGTTAACTCTGAAAATATGGTATTACTAGAAAAAGAATAGCATAAGGACATCATGCTCTGGGGTTTTTTTCCCATATATTCTGTATTACACCTAGTATTCAGTTGTGAGGTTAGGTTCTTCTACTGGCTTTCCACTTGCATTGCTGAGAGTAAAAATACACAGAAGTGAAAATACAGAACAACTTAGGGCGTAAATGTAGCTCTCTTTTTCTGAACGTGAATTTTCCTTAAGTCAAAGCTTTTAAAAAATGGTCTTACTGCGTTCCAGACCGAAAGGCCTGGAACCAGCAGAATCACAGCTATTTACTTCAGAGGAATTTATATTAGACTTGCTTGAAATGATCTGATGGATTTTTCTTTTGTTGCATTTTGCTTTTGTAAAGTTAGTTTTAAGTTCTTACCTGAAAAAGGTGTTAACATGTGTCAGTGCTAACATGAATGTCTCGGTGCTGAAGTGTACCATGCCCTGAGAAAACTGTAACGAATTCACATGCCTGCTTCAGCTGCACACCATCTCTGGAGATCATTCACAGCAGAAAAGTGTCTCCTAGGCAGCTACAGAGATCAGCGTTGCTTATTGCAAGTAACCTTCATAGTATAAGATGTGTTCAGGCATTTCCATCTTTGGGTGTTTATAGGAAAGTTGGGGTCATCCATGAACTGATCTAATCTTTGCTGGCTGCCCACAAGCTCGGGGAGAGGCTGTCCTTTTTGTATCCATCTAGCTCGTGGCCAGTGCCAGCATGATTTGGCTTTGCAGTGTCTCAGTTAGCGTTGTTGTTGGTCTTTTACAAGATCTCCTCTTCGCATGGCACCAACATGCATGGTTCATATATTTACTTCTTATCTTTCTTACGTACAACTTTTATTCTTTAGATGTAAAATCTACACCTAGGGCAAAGGAATATAATAACAAACTATGCAGGTAGTTAGTCAAAAGTCAAACTTAATAATGATGTTTATTGAAGGCAATGAAGTGACTCACTGGCTTTTTGAAGATGGTAGGAAGGCGGCAGGACTTCAAGACACTGTACAAATAAAAGAATAACACAAGTGACCAAGCTCCTCTGATCTTGGAAAGCTAAGATGTTTCCTTTCATCTCAGTGAATATATATAACGTTTACAATGATTAATCGAAGGTACGTAAGCTCGCCAAAGGGAAAAATACCCCGCTTTATTCTTAAATAGTACATGACCTATAAAGCAAACAGAGGATTGTACAATCTTAAACATCAATTTCCTGCTGAGTGTTTCAAAGATGAGGAGTAATAGCTTTTGAAAAGATCTTTCTGTAAATGCTCTGGAACATCATTGCTGAATTATTTTTTTTTTCTAGGCAGTTTATTAATTGGTACAATGGTGCTACCTTACGATAGCTTTTGAATATAAATAAGTCCTTTTTCCTAGAAATGTTACTTTATCTTAGATTATTTCTGAAACCAATCTGTGATGTTTGGCCATGCTTCTTCTTCCTTTCCAGATTCATATTTGGGTCCTTTTTTCAAATGAAAGAACTGGTACGAGGTCAGTGGTTTAGTAAATTCCCAGTTATGAGCACTTGTTGAACTCATTTGATAAATCAACTCCTCATCTTTTATTGTTGGAAGGAGTTAATGTTGAATCCTATTTTCAAAAGTTGCAATCTTCCCAAACAGAAGAATTCACCACTAAATGGATCCCTTTTTCATATGTTAGCTCATTTGAAGCAGACAGATTTCTTTAGCTAGGATGAATATCATTATTTCAGAGTTAAATATTTTCAGTAGAGGGCAGAGCAGGGACTGATGCAAATCCATGTTTCTCTGTGGGGAGCTATTGGACCCATAATCCTCCTCCATTCCTGCTGGTAGGCACTGGAGGAAAAAATTGACATGAGCATGTGAAAGTGGTTGCCTGTAATAGACTGGACTCCATGACCCAGGAGGATTTGAAAAGATCTATGTTTATAAAGACCGTGCTGTCTGTCACCAGAGTGCAGGCTCTTCCTATCAATGACCCATCCTTTCTAAGCTGGTGGAGACAAGAACATGGGTTTTGTCCTGCTGCCTCCAAGGAGCGGGTAGCCTTTCCCTCTAATGAGCCAATGGACAGCCTCTGCCAGTCAGATAATGCTTGGCTTCTGTCCCAGGACAAAACTCTTTAGCCACCGGATCCTGATCCCTTTTCTTCAGCACTTCACTTCTGATTCTTTGGATTTACTAGCACAGATTTCACAGAGCAACTGTGACTTTCCACATCCCTTAGCACCATGGGAATCTTGATGGGGAGTGACCTTGGGAGGTCACTCGGTCCAGTTCCTCACTCAGAGTAGGACTATTACCAACAGTAGGTAAGGTCAGCCCTGGCTTACCTGGCTGAACCTCCAAAACTGCCCAAGACGTGTTCCAGTGCTGTGCTACCCACCTTCCTTATGTCTACGCTGACTCTCCCCAGCCGCAAGCTGTGGCCCTTGCCCCTTCTTATATCGGCTGGGATTGCCAAGATAAATTTAGCCCTCTAATCTTTGTAACTACCTTCCAAGTAAATGTACTTCTCCCTTACATCCATAGTTTCCAGCAGAGGCTTCTGTATTCCATAGGGGATTGTACAACATAGGCAGTGACTGTAAGCGTAGACAAAAGTGCGATTCCTAATTCCAGGTGGGGCACCCCCACAGAGGTCCTTCTGCTGTCCCATGCCGCTCTCTTTCTGCAGAGCTGCTTGCTGCCTTTAGTGGTCTTCTCATCCCCACCTCTCACTCGGCTTCTCAGGGTCTGTAGGGTGGCAGCTGTTTTGTTTTAAGGGAGTCTCAGCTTAAACCTCCCTAATGGTTTCCCACCCTGTTACATTCTCTAGGATGCACGAGTGAAGAAGCTGGGGTCTTGTACTTGTGCAAGGGGTAGACGTATCTGGGTCCTTACCAAAATCTTGGCTTTTTACATTTAAAGCCCATTTGCATGCCTTTCTTCCATCTTATCTTCATGTTATAGACCAGAAAGTACCCAAAGAAAACACTTAAACAAAAGCTTTAAATTGCAATGCATCTGAATAACAGTAATTTATCCTGGAGAAGTTTTCCAGCTCTCTGTTCCGTCTCTCTGACAGTACAGAATTTATTACATTTTATGGCATAACTCACTCAGATTTATTGATTTAAATGCTGTCATTTTCATACAAATTTATCTCTAGTTTTAACTTCATAGACTTCAGTGAAGTTATACAATGCATCTTTTTTCCCAGTACTTTATTTCAAAACATTGGAAATAAAGTTTCTTGGACTCTGATTGCATTACATCAGTTTTCTCACAGAAAAGCTTTTTTTTTTTTTTTTTTTTCTTCCATCCTGGATCAATCTAAAGTTCTAGGACAAATATAGGACTCATTAAATGCCATTTGTCTGAGATACAGAATAAGATTGCACCATGATGTTATGTGTCTGAATATGTATCTTTTTAGCAGCTAGGACACAGGACCAGGATTCAGGAAGCCATTTGGCAAACATAAAATTAAGCATTTAACAATTTTGTGCTTCATATTTTCCATCTGTAAAGTGGGGACAGTGGTATTTCCTTCTTTGAATAGCAGTTTCTGATTTAATGATCTATGATTATCATTATTACTGTTGACAATGGCATCAACTCTGTTCTGAATTGGATATAATTAGAACATTTAGATGAATGAAAGCAATTACAGAGCCCTTATGTCACAACCATTTAAGCCTGTGATTAATTTTTTGTACGTAAGTAATCGCAGTTACTTCAGTGAAGCTGCTCACGTGAATAAACTTAAGCACATTTGAAGTGTTTGCAGGACCATGAATGGAAGGCTCTAAGAAACTGCAGTTCTTAAGTAGAAAAAGATAATAGTAGACTTCTTGGGGAAATTTCCGGGAAATTTATTTTAACTGTATACTATGGCATGTTGTGGAATGAGTCTTAATTTGGTTCACAAAACTCAGTGTTACAGCCATCGATGATAAACATCAGCTTTCATATCCCTCAATATGTTTTTGCAGAAAAGTAATCCTTCATTAAACTTTGGCTACAGCCCAAAAGCTTATTGTTAAATACGTTTTGTTAACACGGAGCCTGACTCACGGCAGGCTGTGCTGTGAATGACTGATTACCAGGGATATCAAACGGACCTTTTTCCAATTCCACTGCCAGAAGAGTTATCTTTAGAGCTCGTTTAAGAAAGGATTCGTTTTACTCAAAATAAATAGTTTATGTTTTTACACCGTAAGGGTTTTGTTTTCTATATGATGACAGCTAGTTATTCATCTTTGCCAAAGACAGGGAAAAATTCACCCAAATATGTGTTGAAAGAAATTCTCCAGTAGCGATGAAAAACCGCAGAAACATGCAGATGTGCCAAATGCATGTCATGAGAAGCAAATTCTGGCCTGCTGCAGCTGAGGTGCTGAACAGCAGTGAAGCCCAGGGCTAGCTGAGGTGGGCACTGACTTGTGACCATGGGCTGCAGTCAGATGCCCTTCTGGAAGAGGAGACACGTGGACCCACACACAGCCTGTTGTAATCTGATAGCGGAGGAGTTTAGCTGTTGAGTACCATTTTGTTTTCCATCCTTCAGTTACCTTTACTTTTCTTGTTTATACAGTTGATGGTTTGGATAAGGCTTCAATCGCTAACTCGGATGGACCAGCCCCAGGATCCCAAACTCCCCCCTTCAAGAGGAAGGGCAAACTCTCCACCATTGGCAAAATCTTTAAACCTTGGAAATGGCGGAAGAAGAAGACGAGTGACAAATTCAGAGAAACGTCAGCAGGTATGTCTGTGGCCCTTTGGTGACAAGTAGTAGAAAACACTGTGATGGCTTTACAGAGTGATATTTGAAAAGCTCTTGGAGCTTGTTAGGTGGCTGGGATTATTTAGGCACAGTATTTGACAGAAAAACAGTTTGATCCTTGGCAAGGAAAAACCTAACCTTGTTCAGCTTCTGTCCTGAACCTATCACCAAAAATACATGGCTTATTTGTTGACTATACATTGTATATGATATTCTTTTGGTGTTGACAAGTATTTTTTTTTTTTTAACTAAGAAAGGCTAGGTTCTATATTACATATCCTCAAATATGTTGGAAATGTCTCTGTGTCCTCCTAATAGTCAGTGACTCGGATTATGAAACAAACCTTGCCTTCATGGGGACAGAAGGTTGGTCTGTTTGGAGGGGAGAAGCAGATGTGGCTGTGCCCAGCAGAAGAATGAGGATCAGCTTTGCGACCACTGCCTTCCTACAGGCTGCTCTGTCCCTTCACTTCCCCATTGGCAAGGCTTGAAGAATGGTCTGAAATAAAATGCTGTGATTGAATTACATGCCTTCTGAAAAAGAGGAATATTGAGGGCCAGGATTCAGTTACCTGAACACAGTTGCGAGGAAGAAAGGAAGATGCTCTAGGGTGTCCTGGCTGCTCTGCCAGAAGGTTCTGCATTGTATTGGCCACCCCTGTGCAGACATCTCAAAACCCTGGGGCATGTCAAGTGGCTGTAGACACCCATGTTTAGGAGACGGAATGCCACCCTGCATATATGTCCGTGTGTGTCTCTGTGTGTCACGGCTCTGGCCAAGTTTTTTCCAGAAAAATCCTAAACTTCTGTTTTGGGATTCAGACATTGGATGCTGTGCTTTTCTTGGGCCTAATCAGAGTCCAGGGAGCATCTATGAGCTCTTCAGATTCATTACCAGTGTGCAAGCCCTCTGTCCACTGTCTTCCATGGCTCTAGGCACTAAAACCAATCGTAATATCCGAAAGTGTCCTCAGTAGGTTCTCCAGAACTCTTAAAATGTCACTGCTTGACATTTTAAACCCATAGCAACCCCTGACAATTACAGCAGGGAACTCTCTGGTTTTGCAGTGTAACTTCTAAAACATGCTTTTTTTACACAAAAGGCAAAAAGAAGCCATCTTCTCTGGTGCCATCATCACTCCAGATACCAACTGAAGTTTTGGACAATCTTTCTGAGATCCTAAAATCCTTCTCTCGGTCTCTTTCTTCTTTTTTTTTTTTTTTTTTC
>VZTL01044641.1:0-16776 GCA_013400535.1 Scopus umbretta | reverse complement strand
AAAAAGAAAAAGAAAAGAGAGAGAGAAAAGTCTAAATAAATCTCAGCCCTTCACTGACTTCTTGGCAGTGAGCTAGAAATTACCTTAAACATGAGCCAAGCTGTTTGCAACTGAGGGTCTCCTCCTTTGAGGATCTGTGTGCATTGTATGGTGCTCGAAGAGCCAGACCTTTCTGTCCTGGTGCACCTTGAAGCAGACGGAAGCACCGTATAAAAGACACACTTTCTGCACCAGTTACACAGCTCTGCACTTCAAGCCAATGCTCAGAGTAAGAACCGGGGAGTCTATCGTCGCTTCGGTATTTTAGGAAATAGAAATCTATCTGTCTTCAGAGCTTCGATGTATTCACGGCAAGGTATTCACTGCTGTGCTGCATCCCTCGATGCCTTCACGTGTGGGTCATTGGTGTGAAGGCTGTTGCCCTTTCTAATGAGGGAATGAAGGCCTATGGTACAACATTATTCATTCTGATAGCTTGAATAAAGGAAGGGGTACTGAGGCTAGGATTCACCTGACCCGATAGAGTTCATCTTTAAAATCTGCACATCTACATCTGAAATATCAGTGAGGCAAAGAAATTTACGGTTTGAGTCCTTAAGCAGAAATCATATCACCTGTGGTCATATGAATCACACCCTAAAATTTTCATTTTTCTTTCTGTTGACTGTGAAGGGAATCTGGAGTAGTTAACTCAAACCAGGTATCGAAGTTGTAGGTGACAGAATCGGTTGATACGACATCCCAGCAGATGATGGCACCCACCACAGAATCGGTAGAAATATACTGGATCTTGGATCCTGGAGTCTTGGATCATGCCCAGAATAAAGACTGGCTCCTTTCATTATCCCATCTAATAATTTTCAAAAAGATCTGGCTCAAATGTTTTAAATTGAACAGTCTTAAGTTTAAATGCATTTGTGAATATAAAGTGTTTCATAATGGATTATCACTAGCAATAAAGGAGCAAAAACAGTGCTCTCAGAGTAGATTGTATGTTAATGTAAATGTTTATACTCTTAGAGTATTTCTTGATATGTACATTAATAAATGCATAAAATAATAACATCAGGGTAAAAAAATCGAATTACTTGAAACATATCATTTTGATGGATGTATTTGCACTCTTCTTTGGACAGTTAATTTTGAAAGTTTCTATTTATATTTAAATTCAGAATTACCTTTTATCTTCAGAGAAATATTAGAATATGCTAAGAAAGAAACAAACAAATCAGCTTCTAAACAGTTCTAAATACTAGATTTCCAGTAGTATTCTACTGTTTCTTTATCAAACAGTTCAGATTACTTATTTAAAATGCATTTAAACAGAATTCTTTTTTTTCCTGTTGAAATTAACACCATCAATTAAACAATAAATGTGAACCTTTGTGACTTCTATTCTCAAGAATGAAGCAGTGTTTGCGACACTAAGCATTAAACATTATTTAGGACACTAAATAAAAGGCAGATATATATTTCAGTGGTGGTTGTAATTTTGTGCAATTATCATACATCTCTTCCACATGTTCACAGCAAGAAAGACCAGGACAGTATTTGTAGGTGCATGCCCTCAGCCTGATTTGAAATTTTTTGAACATATATTAATACAGTCGGAAAAGTCCTAACTGCTTTTCCAGTAAGCCAGGGTGTATAGGAATAGCAAACACAGAGATTTCATGTCATAAATAAGTTCCCACAATTCTGCCTTTGCCAAACAAGGGCTTTTAATTAAAGAATTTTCCATCATAAGTAAATTAAAAATAAAAGGTGTCATGAGATCAATCCTTTCAGCTCCCCAATGCCAATGAAAAGAAAGGCAGTAAGTTAAAGTGTAAGAATTCTGGTTTGCAAGGTGAAATCCAGCTTCATTACAATCAATGAAAGGCTTTGTTATTGATTTCCATACAGCCCCGGTTTTTCCTGACACCTTTTGCTAAGTACCTGTGCTAATAGGCTCTTGCATAGCAGGAGGGATGTGTACTGTCATCGAGGGGGTAAGCAAAGCTGCGCTCTTGTCACTGAAAAGAGCATAGGTGAGTGGGAAGTAGCTTGAAGTACAGTTAAAGTGGTACAAAGGCCAGACACGGGCGCTTTATGTGCGCCTACTGAATGCGCGAAGACGCGGCAAAATAATGTTTAGATTTTCATTTTCTCCCACTGACAATCGCTATTCAACAATGCTTTCTGTGGGCTTTCAAACTGGCGGGCAGGAGCAATCAGGAGTTATTGCCACACTGTGACAGGCGTGTTCCCAGTGAAACAGCTGCTGAAAACTGCATACCTTGTACCGGCCTCGGCTTTTGAAACGCTAAGCTTCTCCGTTCACGTATGGTTTTTGTGTCATGTACTATAAAGCGGTGTCTTGAACAGCCTTACTTGTGGCTTTGTTATTCTTCCCTTGCAACCCCGGGCGGAGCACTTTAAAAATCTTTCTTTTTTTTTTTTCTTAGCTTGCATCACACACTCAGAGAATGAATGTGAGCAGAACTAGATCCAGCTTCAGTTGTGCACAGCCTACAATTCAAATTACTGCAGCTACGCTCTGTTTTGTTTAAAGCAGCTTATGCTCTCCTCTTCAGGAAATAAAAGGTTTTCTATGATGGGATAAGGGAGAAGACATTGTTAATTACTCATTTTAATTTTCAGTAATCTTTGGTTCACCCAGGGCAAGGCCAACTCTTGTTTACAGAAGAAATAAATATTTATTTTTAGCTTCAATTAACTGTAGCATAAACACCTTTTAAAAGTCCCATTTCAGGTATGAACAAACCTTTTAGACTGTCTTACAGAGAGGTGGGAAACTTGAGTTACAAATAAAACTTCCTGAATTTCACCAAAGCCTTCAGGATCAAAGTTTGTTTACAGTTTGGAAAGCATCTCCACCAACATTTAGCTTTAGTGGAAGTCTTTGGGTATTCTCAATGTACTGGCAGGTTTCTGTTCCTAATTTCATCTTTTTGATGAAATAGGAATCACTGTGTTATGACTCTCTTTCTCTGCTTTGTTTTTCACTATATTGTGCTGACTGAACTCACGTGGAGGTTGTGGTGCGATGTTGAGGCATGCTCTGAAGTTCTTCCCTAACTGTCTACCTGGACCTGATCAAGGCTACTTTGTTCCCTCTATGTGCCTCAGCCTCCTCTGATGTAATCCAGAGAAAGAGGAGAATGAAAAACAGAGGAATTTGGAAAATCTTGACCGCCTCTGGGTATGTGCAAAGAGGCATTGGTTCAGAGGGGTTCTCCCAAGCCCCTCACTTAGGACAGCCATTAACGCTTTTTCAATAAACTAATACACTTGGTATGTTGGTAGAGAGTTTTGGCAGGGAATGACAGTTCTCTGCCATATATTAAAAAAATGTGTAAATATTTTGATTGAAGCACCGTTTAAGTATTGTTTTTCTAACTAGCTACTTGGGTAGTTAAACTGAAATGATTAAGTAACTGAAATAACTGATCTGACTCAGCAGCTTCAGAAATCTGTATTCAGTGTGGATCTTTGATGTAAGCATTGTCTGGTTATCAAATTACACCATCATTGCTGCATTGCTGTTTTGCTCCTTAGTTTTTCAAGGAGACACTTACAAAACGCTATGATAACTTTTCTGTTTAGTCAAATGCAGTGAGACACAATCTGCATGCTGGTGAAGGCAGCTCCTATTACTAAGTACAAGCAAGTGTAGTAACAGTTACATTCCAGCCGCAGTAATACTTTCCCAACGATTCGAAACAACTTTAGGAACGCTAAACATACAAGAACAATGTTTTTCAATCCAGGTTCCTACCTTTATGAGAAATATCCTGAAACATGATACAGAACTATTTGTATTTAAATATTTTAAAAGGTTAGGGAGAAGAATGTCTAAGGCAACAGAGAACTCCATGAACTCCAATGTACACAAAATAGATTTTTTTCTTTCAACAGAGGTTTGGGGTAACTATTTACAAGTCATCTGATTTCTAGCTGCTTCTTTAATACTAAAACTGAAATTATTTTGTAGAGTAAAAGCCTTACAAATATATATATATATAGTTAACTTCAAATGAGTTCTGTTAGGGTTCAAAGATTTGTGGAAAGAAAAGTATTATTTTCAAATAAATACCTAATTTATTGAATAACTAATAATCAGCTTTATACCTCTTGTATACAGATATACGTCTTGTACAGATTTTAAACAATTCAAAAAGTTGAAGGGCATCAAAGTTATTTCAGAGCATCACTTTAGACATTCTGAACTCAATAATTGCCAGCTAAGGTATGTAAATAAGTACTTTTAAAATCTGTACTTTTTCCCTACCTCTTTACAGAGTATCTGGGAAAAAAAATGCAGTCTGGAGGTTATGAAACTTTGAATTCTGTCAATAAGGTGGCCATTTTTGGCTTTTGGGGTTTTTTTTTCAACTTTCTAATGCTGAAAAAGTATGAAAGAAAGACAAAAATCTGAAGCTGATATGAGCAAAATTCCAGAAAGTTCATGAAAACAGTGTCCTAGTCAATCTACAAGTGAAATATCAGGCAATTAACACTGAAAGCCTGTTTAAATAGGCTAAATCATGTAAAAGGAAATGTTGGACAGTTTTATCTACACAAATATTATATCTACCCCTTTTCTACAGCTATAATTCAAAGTCTACACATAAGTACTAATGTTGTCTCATTTTCCATAAAGATTAGAAATTGTTCTGCTAGTTAATCATCAGTGACAATATGAGGAGGGTTTGTTAGTTAATAACAGTCTAGATGCAAGACTAATGGTAAATCATTATATACAATGAGGCACACACACAAAACTTATGCAAATAGATAATACCTAGGCTGTCCTAATATGAAAAAATAATTGGAAAAATCTTTTTATCACATAATCACACCCCAAGTATTTGTTAACTAAAATCTTAGAGATTCATAGTCTATTTTCTTGCAAGCATAGAATGCAACCAGCAGGTTTTTGTTAGAAAATGAAAAATCCGTATGCATTTTATTCAATGCATATTTAACAAAGTATTTGTTCTGTAAAATATATCTATACATAACATACAGGTTCTTTATGAAAACACACTTTTCCCAAAGGCTGTGGCACTTTACAAGGTATGACTTTGCCAATGTATGACTCCTTAGAGCTGATCAACAACTGACATGGAAAAGTCTCCTGGAGTCATCTAATTTTTAACCATTCTACTGTTCCTCACATGAAGGTGAGCAAATATTGACTGATCATTTTCATAATCCATGGTGACCAGTTGTATACTTGCTACCTGAGGGTAATATTCATAACATTTTGTACATATGAAGGTAGGGAGAGATACATAGTTTTATCTTTGGGTTGTACGCCTGTGTTTTAAAATTCTATAAAAAAGTGTACAAAGGATCAAAAAAGTTTTTGGAAGGCAAATAAATAAATACAGGGTTTCACTATCTAATGCTGCATGCTAACCGCAGCTGTCATTTTGGGGCAAGCAGTGAACAGGCTTGTGGCAGACCCACACAGAATTTGGACTTTGCAGATAGGGACAAGGACTTTTCCTCTGCTGAAGAGCAGTATTATTCACCATAAAGAAAAGCGTGCTGGTGTGAGATATTCTCATTAGCCTGCTCTGCTTAGCAGGTGTGCTGCTGCCAGCTGTGCCAGCTGCAGCTTAGTGGTGACCCTCAGAGTCAAGCCAAAGTATAGTCAAGGTACAGCACAGCGGCAATCAGCTCTTTTGTGATAGGAACACCGTCTTTCAGATAACCACCCATAAAGTTTACTGTATGTAAACATTTTGGATGTTTTTAATGTTATGCAGCACCCAAAAATAACAAAAAAGTAGCTGGAAACAGGGATTCAATAAGAAGTTGTAAATAGTCTTAAAATACCAGGAAAATTATGCTGGATAATTANAACTACTAGGAAGAAAGTTAACTCTATCCCAGCTGAAACGAGGACAGCAGCAAAAGACAGCATGTAGCATCACTGGCTGTCAAAGATGTAGAAATTGTACTTCAGAAGTTTTTGCAATGCTAGAGAAGTGTAATGCTTAAAGAAGTGTAGCTGAAGAAATGAAATTGCAGATGATCTAAAACCACATTTGCAAGAACTGGAAAGTGAATCTTCTTAGTGGCTTATTGCTATACATGTTGTTCCATCAGTCACTTTACATTATTCCTCATGTCAAGGTGTTAATGTCAAAAATTGCCTTTTACTTATGCATCCTTTTAGTAGGTAAGAAAGCTGATTAACTTATTTAGGAGGTAATTACCTAGCCTAGAATTAAGAGTTAGACTATCCCCAGATCTTTCGCATATGCTCAAAGGGAAAGAAAAAGATTAGCAGCCACTGTACTTCTGTTGCTTCTGAGCAATGGTTCAGTTCAGGATAAGACTCTTATGCGTTCATGAGCAAAACGTTATATCAAATTTCATTATTACCAAAAAAGGATGGTTCCTTGCACTTGATTTACCTTGAAATAAGGCCATAAATTAAAACTGATATATCTGTTCCATTTGTAGTTTGTGTAGATAAACTCTGAGATTTTGACTCTTTAAAGGCAAATTTCCTTGATTCTTCTGTTAAAATCAAACCTTTCTTCCACAAACAATGTGCAACCTGAATATCAACATGCGTGTTCCATGACCATGTTCTTAAACCAACAGATATGAGAGTTCTGCAGGTAGAAGCAGTGTTTAAAGCTGTGCTATTTTGCATATAGAATTCAAGATTCACTGGGCAAGAAAGAAATGGGCAACTATAAGATTGTTTAAGTCTGTTATACATGTTAAAATACAGAAACAGCCCTGTGAATGGGAAATAGGACTCTTCTCTCCTAGGTGAATCCCTAAGTACCAGACTATAATATTTTCTCAGATATATGTTTTATGTCTTCTCAAACATAAACACCATTATGTTATCAACATGTGGCTGATAACACATCATTGTTTCAGCTGTTGCTGAGCAGTATTTGCACAGCATCGAGGCCTTCTCTGTTTCTCACTCTGTCCCCACAACATGTAGAATAGGGATGGGCAAGAATCTGGGAGGGGACAGAGCTGGGACAGCTGACCTGAACAGACCAAAAGGATATTCCATACTATATGATGTGCTCAAACTAAAACTTGGCTATAGTCTTTGCAAAGGAGCCATTAGTTGGACACTGTCTGGGCATTAGTCCCTCTCCCTCTCCCTCTCCCTCTCCTCTCCCCATGTCTTATGTTTCTGAATCAGCTGAAGTTCTGCATTTTCTGTGAGGTAAGAAACTCAGAAACACAAAGATACAGAAGATGCTGGAAAGCTGCAGGTCAGCTGTATTTGGGATTTCTCAGAAGACAGGGATTTTGAGAACTGGCACACTGGTGACTAGATGAAATCAGTGCTCTCGGGGTCTAAACCCAGAAGGTACAAGGTATTCGTTGCACAATGGCTACAATGAGAGACAACCAGATATGGAAGTTATATTGATTTCCTTAGGCAAGATCGTAGCCCCTATGGAACTTATTAGGACATGTCTTGTTTACTTTGTCTCTGCTGATTCTGTATTGAGTAATCGAGTAAAGAATCAAACTGACTTCAATGAGACTTGGATCAGGTCCTGAAAGACTGAATAAGAAAGTTCCTTTTACTGAAATTACACAATGAATCCTTCCTCCTCAATTCATTAGTTATTCTTCACATCACACCTGCTTCTCTAACAAAGATTGTCCTTGGTACATGGTTAAAACAAAGAGAAAACAAGAAACAAACAACATCTTCATTCTTGGCATTGAAAGATGCTATTTTGTAAAGTAAAAATAGCACAGAAAAGGACAGTACTGCCTCTCTTACTGCTTACATTTATGCTTTCAGAAATACATAAATAAAATGTTCAGTTTACTGGAATCTTTTGTAATGCAATGTAATCCACGTTTTATACAAAACGTAATATTTGTTCAGACATATTGTTTCCAAATTTGGTATAGGGAATAGAAACTAAACACTGATTTTTTTTCTCCCCTTCAATCTTATTGCCAGAACTGTATGGATATAGCTTTATGCTATCAGCTGTCTTTGCTAACACCTTCATCGGGGGAGCATAGTGAAGAAGCAAACAATTAAAACAATGCCTGTTCAACCTTCATCATGGTCTCTTCTCTTTTCTTACAATGAGATAGTCACCTGCATGTAATTCTCCCACAATGGAATGAAGGCTGCAATGGATAGTTCTGTTGCAATCTGTCTCACATACTGCTTTCTCAGCAGAAACTGGTGTAACTATAAATGGTTAATTAAGTTTTCAAGGATATAGAATTAATTTTGAGGTCAGGCTCAATTATTAGGCCACAAGCTTTGGATGTGAAACATCCATGTGCCACCACGTTTTTTTTATGTAATTATGGGTAAGCCGCGCAGGCTAAATCCCAAGAAACACTCATGTACATAACTCCCATTAAAATCAGTAGAAAACATGTACCTAGATGTGAGTGATGATCTAGGTCTCAGTCTCCGAAGCTTAGGTATTACTTATGCTCAGTGAGTCGGTTCTGCATTTGAGCTAGAATGGCTGAGAGAACATTTCTTTACCCCACAGAGACACTAAGTACCTTGCACTCTTTAATAGTTTCTATTGAACTTAGTGTTCACTATTGAGTGGGTAAACAATGCACACCATACTAAATTAATTTCTTTACCAAGAAATATATTAAATAATTAAGATATTTCACAGAAAATGTACAATGCTTTTTAACACAGCACTAACAGCTATGCATTTTTGTCAGAAGGAAAACCTGTATGAGGCATAATCTGTGATAAAGCACACGCAATCTGTTTTTCATCTTATTGTCAAGATTGACAGTTAAACCTTTTAAGGTAAAAGTCCAAACATTGTTGAGGAACTCCTTTTTTCTTTGGGCCTCTTAGGAACCCGTTAAGCTAATTATCAATCAGAATAGTAATTATGGACAAAGTCTGTCTGAGAACAATCTAGGTCTTGTAAGACAAGTTGAACTTATCCCTGGTATGCATTCTCTTCATCACTACCTGGAGCTGCTTAAGCCTTTTTACCCTTGGAGATATCTAAATTCACTTTTCCAGCTTAAAAGGTACAAAAGTTCATGAGAACATTGGATCTTTCTGCCTTCATTATAAATACCACAAAGACTTCTGGAAACCTCTGCCAAAGATATGAAGTATTCCTTATTTCATTAGAAAGTTATCCGTATTACTAAGCACTAAAACTACAACATGCTGCTCATATACTTTTTTTAGTGTGTAGACAACCCATTAAATTAATTACACACATGGTGAAAGTGTCAGAGTGCGTTCAAGTCCAGTGGGAGCCATATGTAGTGATCAATATTTACTGAACTCTCAGGGTTCTTAACAAAGATTTTGGTGCATGCATAACTGGCTAGGCGGTGCTCAATCCGTCCCCAAGTCAAAGGTTTACACCCTTTTCTAGCTCTGTGATGGCAAAAAAGGCTGTTCTTTACCCCTTGTTGGAAGTTACTGTCACCTCCCCAGATCTTCCAGTTAATTATTTTTTTGGTCTCTCTCTAATACATTTCAGCCTCTAATAGATTTCTTTCTCTAATACATTTCAGGTTATTCTAGGCAACTTAAAACATCAGAACCTGTTTTATCTGCTGACTAATTAAGAAAAGTATTAAGAATTAGTAGGCACAGAGACCAAAATTCTTTCAGCTGAATGCTCATATCAGTGGCTATGATTGTTTCTGCATTTTGTCTTCTTAATTCTATGTTAGTTCTGAACAGTGGTCTGTCCCAGGTTCTGGATTCAAACCAGAAGCAGGCTGGAGTTTCTATTTTAATCCTGAAGTGGGGTGCCTAACAACTGGAGAGGTTTGCATGATCAGATATATACTCTGATACTCAGTTTTAATTATTCTCTGGCTTCACCAGGCTCATGAAACAGATCAGTTAGATTGCCTTTATAACTCTAATACTTCCTCAGAGGCATGTTCCTTTTGCAAAGAACATGATCCTGGAATATATGTGTTTAAAATATAAGCTTTACAGTACTGAATATGAAAATCAATAATTTGTTTTATCTGGCTAGATGCATTTTTAGCCCAACAACATCCTTTTTTTCCTAGTTCATAAAAGCTTTTCTTATTTTTATCTTCCTCATACATCTTTCTCATATATACATTTAGTGGTAATAAGCACACCATTGGAAGTCTGGAATTTTACATTTCACCTTTCATTACTTGTATTTTGATGTTAATTCTGCTTCTGCTATAACAGTAGTCTATGCACCTTTGTCTCATTTTGAATAAGTAAATGTTATGGTTGCTTTTGTGTGATAGTTTACCTATATTCAATTTTCCACTGCTTCACCAAACAATTAATCTGTGCTAGAGGAGCTGCAGTTGTCCTTTTTTTCTTCATAGTGCTTACTGTAGGTGTTTGCAAAAGAATCCAATTGACAGTTTTTTTTTTTTTTTTTTTTTTTTATGCACATTGTCTTAACCTGTATTCATTTTAACAAAATTGGTGTACTGTTGGTGTTTCTGAGCTCTGAACTATGCATTCAGTTGATATTGAGTGCCTTTTCTTGGACTAAATTAGAATTTTCAGTATTGTCAGAGTATTTCTGTACTTTCTATACATTTAATTATTGATTATAATTTCATTTTCTTGATGAATTTCTAGCTACTTTGTTAAGGGTTAATTTTAATTTGGAATTTCTCAGACCTTTTTCTAGTATTTGGTTAATTCTTATCGCTCATCAGAGATAAATGACTTCTACCATCTCTTAAGAGTTGGGACATTCAAAAATTTTGTTATACTTCTTTTTTTATTTCACTGTTTCCCTGTCTCCTATATGCTTAGTTATGTGCAGAATGCCAGACTTCTAAACTTTCTTGTTTCTCAGAGCAGCCCTTGTCTGATTTAATGGGAAAAAATGCAAAAAATGCAATGGGGCCTGTGATCATGTGACATAAGGTTGCTTTCTTTGTGTTCTTCTGCACTGGTGCTTGTTGCTCAGAGACCCTTGGTAAAGCACTTTTTCACCTGGGTATCTTCTGCATTTTCAGGGATTTTTCAGCACAGATACAGTTTTTAGCCACTCATTCCCCTCCTTCAAGCTGCTTTGAAGTTGGTAATTTATTGGGAACTTTAATCTCTTGTTCAATTTTTACCCCCTCTAGCCAAAAATATTTAAAGAAACAGTTTCCAATGCTACAAAAGTGATAAGTAGCTCTTAGAATTGATAATCTAGATTTATACAAGATGAGGAATTATGGGAAAGAAACTCCAAGTTTAGAACATTCATTGAAACACAGGCTTCTTTTCTTATTCAGGATAAGGGTAGTTATATGCAATGCTGAATGTATGTACGTTTCACCAAAAATAGCACTGAACTACGTATTCTGCCTTAATTATGTGCAAAGTAACAGCACTAAAACTCTTCAGGTATTATGATGTCTAAAAAGTTGGTAGCACAAGCAGGAAAGATGAAATTTGAGCTGAAACTGGATCAAAGCCTTACATGTTACTCAACTCATGCTCGTACACACAGATAAGTGCACATAACTGTGTCTGCAGTAATAGCTCCTAGCTCCTGGGGCCTCGTAATAATAAATGTAAAAGCCAGTAAGTCAGCTATTCGTAGATTACTCTATATTTAAATGCTAGCGATAGAATATTTTTTCCTTTTTCCTGCCTCTTATGCTCCTGTCATTTTCATAGAGAATCACTTTTCAGGCCAAGTTGTAAAACAATTCTTGCCTCCAGCTGTCACAGGTAAGGTAAAGTCCACCCTTTGATGGATTCTTATTATTTATTAAATATTTAATAAGCTTTGAGACTAGTTCAAGGCTGTATTTCACTCTTCCCAAGTAATTTTGGTGCTGCTTGTCAAGGAAATAATACAAGCTGAATGAAGGGCACACAGCACTAGTTAGCAGTTTGCATACATGTCAGTAATAATAACTTACACATGTATAATCAGGTTTTTTTTTTCCATTTTAGCTTACATGAAGTTGAATTTTAAAGTATTACCCTGAGGGGAAAAAATAAAAGTGCTGAAAACAGGTGCAGGAAACAAAAACCCAACAATATCCAACTGCTGTGCCGAAAAATTTAATTTAAAAGGACTTTTCCCCCTTTTTTCTTTGATTGTCACAATTTTTAGCATACTAAGAGCAGCAAATAAGGTCACTAGGTTCAACAAGCAACCTCCGGATGTTTCCCTTATCTTTATTTTCTTGCTTTTCCTCTCTTTTATTTTTGTCTAATAAGCATTGACTTCCTTATTTCAGAGGCTCTAAAATATTCTGAACCAAAGATTGTAATCTTGAAGATTTTCTTTATCACCATGGCAAAGTGATTAAAAAAAATTCTCTGAAAGTGCATCCATTTTTGAAAGCATAGTGTAGAGTTGTTGAAATAGTATTGCTGGTGATTTGGAAAATAAGAAGGATTATTCTGTTTTATCTTGAAACTTCATGAATTAACTTCTGTTTACACAACACTTACCACTTTACAGTGCCACTGTGGTGCTCACTATCATTGTCTAACCACAGCAGATAGTGTGACCAGCTTCATTAACTCAGTGGAAAAGATCATAGTTAGCCAATAATTACTTTTGTCTTTCGAAGAGTAGTCATGATCGATAAAAGGGCATTAACATAAAGATGGTATAAAACAAAAGTATTGAACAAAACACACCATATTTGTTGTTCACCTGCTGAATTTGAGGTTTTCTAAATAAAATTTGTATTTTAAAACTCACATGTATTTAAATATTGGCGATTAAAGTGGCATTAAAGCTGACTAAGAAAGAGGAAGCATAACCAGGGTAATAGACCTTAGAAACTTTAAGTAAATGCATTTATCATAGGATATTTATTCTTGTGAGAAACTAAATAAAATCACTAAAATATGATTGTTATCACGAAATAGAATATAACATTTGGTTTTGAAAGGTTTATTTGGCAGTTATATGGGATATATTGACATAAGTTCTTTTAATTCTCTATTAACAGGTTAAAATTTCCAGTTAAAAAAAATTGAGCTACCAGAGTCATCTAGATGAAAAAAATGTTGAAATCAGAAGTGTCAATATGATATTTAATCATTGTCAAAACAATTAAATATTTCTCTTTTAGATGAAGTACTGTACTGTTTTTGTGGACAGGTATATTCTTATTCAATGTGAAATTGGATGAGCAATTCCTGTATTGCAAACTTGTACCATTGTAACCCAGTAAGTGCATTATTGCTGTTGTCTGTGACAGGCTGCAGATCTGGAATAGAAGGGGCAATTGAGACATAGGGTGATCACAGAGGCCTGGAAAATACAGGCACAAGGTGAAAGCAGACTTCAACCACTCACCAGCGTTCAGCTACTGGTCTTCAAAGGAATGCAACCTTGGGAGCTAGGAAAAAATCAGTTATAGGGGCGACAAAAAAAAAGAGCAAGCAAGTATGCATTATATGTAAACCACACCATATACAGTAAATTCAGATGTATGGTGGACTTGCAGTGAAAGACTGATGTAGAATGTGATAAAATATTATAAAAATTACCCCAAATAGATCCTAGAGTGAGAAGGAAGAAACTGTTAACATTAGCATCATACTTCTTCCATCAAGGGACTTGTATACTGATGACCTGCCACCCCAAACCCCCAAGACCTGAAGCCATTGACCACAGGATGCAGAGAAGCAGCAGAAAGCTGAGAATAATGCCAGAGAAAGGGGTAGATACTACAGAGTTTATGTATACATCATTCTACCTGCATATGATTTGTCTTAGCAGTGTTAAAATCAATGTAACTGGTGTAATAGTTCTTTGATTACATTGTTAAGACTTTCATGAGACTAACAATAAATTCTCAGCTTTGCATATATGCTGTGTTCCCTTTGCCCATAACGAAATTTTCTGTGTAACTGATGAGAATTCAAGTACTCTGTAACCTAAATGCAACAAATTGGTAAGAGATGCATGTAACCATAACTAATTTTTTATACTTATCAAATGCATACTTCAAAAATATTCAGGCTTGGATTTTTTTTTTCAAACATTCATTATAATAATTAGTTTTTTAAAGGAAAAACATTCCAGTCTGTGCTTCTCTTCTCAAAGCTATTACTTCTGTCGTTTTGCTCTCACCTTCACTAAACTGAGACAAAATTTTGAAAATGGATTCTGTTCTCTGCACGTACACTTGGCACTCAGTGAGTCTGCTACCCCATTCTATATCTGTAATTAGGCTGAGTACAAAAAACAAAATAACTTTGCCTCTACATTTCCCCCCACCATCCATGACTCTCTGTGGATAGCATGTACGAGACCCTTTGCTGAAACAGACTTCAGTGAATACCAGTTGTCCTGTGTTACCCATCCTTAACCTCAAGATCGTATAATTTGGGTGAAGTGAATTTGCAAAAGCCTAAAAAAAGAAGATTCAGTGTAATGTACTGTTAATTAACTATGTGACCACTGGTTTGACAACTCAAAATAACTTTCTTAAACCATGATCACAGTGGCATAACTTCATCTCCTGAAGTCAATGGACAAAACTCTTTCTTTGAAGCTTTCCACATATCTTCAATTTCAATCATGAGTTCTAGGAATATATTCATGAAACTACAGAAGTATTGGTTGTAACCGGGCATACCTGATTTTTTCATGTACTGCTTCCTCAAAAAGCATGGGGCAAGCCCACGGAAAATAACAGTCCTGCACTCTGGGTCAGATGGAGACATCTGGAGAGCATGGTGCTTTCTGCCTGCTCCCTCTCCACTTAAGCATTTCCCCACCAGGGTAAGGTGCCTCCAGCTTAGTACAGGGTGGCAGAGGCCAAAAAGGAGACCAAGTGATGACTCCTGAGGTAAGAATCTACAGTTCTCCTAGGTAATAGATATCTCAGAAAAGCAGGGAACAGATGCATAACTGCTCCTCAAAATGAGGGAAAGACTTTTCCTAGGGATTCAGATGAGACAATGCAGGGCTTGCTGTAAGTCAGAGAGCCCCTGAATGGTTTCTAAACTGAGAGCAAGACTGAAGGACAGGTGCCATAGTGCAGAGGCTTAGATTGCTGGACAAATTTCTGAAAAATTCTTGTGCTCTGGTTTGAACTTTAGTTGTCCCTCACTTATTTCTGATTCTGTTGGGATGAGAATGCATTCTTCCGCTTATATGTGTCTATACTTCAGAACTCTTTTTTGCTGTCCCTGAATAAATGTTAATCTTAACTTGTTAGTGCTCGCTGGAATAACTTTGGTAAATGTGTGTATGTGTGTGTGTGGGGAATCCAATGAAAATCTAAAGGAGGCTGCAAGACAGTTTTTTCATATGAATGCTGTGCAGGACGAAAAGAAATTATACTCTGTCACCTGATAATTTTAACTTTTTGATTGTAATATTATCCCTCTTTACATGAGACACTAAAAGGTTTAAGGTGTTGTAGGTTATTACAGTTGCGAAGAGAACATGTTGAAAGGATCCAATGCCTTCTTCAGGTAATGGCTGTATTTCCAAAAACCCATACAAAATGTTGACTTGCTGAATAGTATAGGAAATGAAATTACAAGAGACAATTTCCTTGCTTACTGAAACATGTTTCCTTCACCCATTATGCACCCAAATCTTTGTAGTCCTTTCTCAGAATTACATTTAATCTGATGGTTAGATTTCTTCTTTCCTTCTCCTCCCTCCAATTTTGGCTGTTTTCTGTTTTTTATCCTTCTCAATTCTTTCTGACCTCTGCAATTTTAACATTATATCCCATAGGTCTTCTATCGAGAAAGCTCAAGTGGCTAAGTGACTACAATTATTTTGTTTCAATTTGGAGGCTTCCTTAGTAACTTTAATAATTTCTGCTATTTTTGATAAAAGATGCAATTTATCCTACTGAGTTGGAGGGGTTTAATCAAACCTCTAACAATGTTCTTCCAGTATTTCTTTGGAAGAAGATCCTTCTCCAATTACTGTATGTGTAAAAATACAACACTATTCTGTGGCCTGTGCTATTAAGCATTCTGCAGTTTCATCTCTTTTTTTTTAAAGCAGAATGGGCAAAGTCAGCCATGACATGAATGATTAAAATGCCTCAGGCTTCTGTGTGATAACATAAGCATTGACTCTGGGCCTAAGTGAGCTAATTTTCATTTTCTGTATATGGCTGTTTCTTTAGTTTTAAGAGCATTGAGGACATTGATCACATTGAAACTCTGAGGTGAAAGCATCTGCTCTGTGATTAAAAGAAATCCAAAAGAATATGCTCTAAAACAATTTCTAAGAAAACCTACGTAATGTAATTAACCTCAGTAGAACTGGGGATACTTCTCCAAGGGAAATTGTAATATAACCCTTACATGAAGTGCACATATTGTAAGGCAGAGAGAAATATACCTAGAGGCATTTGAGAAATGTGGTGGGTCAGTGAAGTTTTGGTTGATAATTAATTAAAAGGAACACATACAATAACAATAAAGAAAAAGTAAACTAAATTCATAAGTATGATCTGTTTTCACAGGCAAGGTCTGATAAGCAACCAGCAATACTGAAAATCAATAGACTAAGCAGCAATGAAAAGAGTAATTTTCACTGTGTACAGAGGAAATAGTACCTGGTGAATAAAACTCACTATGAGATGATGTCATTTGGATTAAGACAAGGACTGTATGAATAATCATGCATAATAGGTAGGATTAAAAAATAAAATGTGTAAATATTTACACTTTAGTGAATGAATAAAATAGTAAGCATTTAGAGGTAAGGAGAACCATTTATGGTGTTAAAGAAGATGACATTATGACTACCTCTCTTAAGAGAAAAAGGAGGGTAACTGTCATAG
>VZTL01044640.1:0-11483 GCA_013400535.1 Scopus umbretta | reverse complement strand
GATTCTGTGATTCTATGACTTGCAGGGTCATGGCTTGCTCAGGTTTTCTTTTCAGAGAGAAAAGGGAGGAAGGGAAAGGACTCAGGAATTCATGCATTTATTACCGGTATGAAAGCCTAAAAAGGCTCATGCTTTACAAAGCTTTCCCCTCTTCTACCTCCCTCCATTTTTACCTTACTTAACAAATTATCTCCAGTTTTCTTTAGGTCTCTTGGAGTCTCAAATGATGCCTCTTAATTATTGGGGGAGGCAATAATGACAGTCTCTTAGAGCAGTTTCCCATGGTCTAAGAGCTATTATTTGGAGGAAGAAAAGTCTGCCAAAGAAGATACCGACAGTCCAGTCAAAAAAACCCTCCTCTTCTAACTACCAATTTTACATTCTTTGCAAAAAAAAACCAAACCCTAACCAAAAAAAAAAAAACCCAACCCCAAAATACCAAAAAAAACCCAACCAAAAAGCAAGGAAACCATTTCTGATACTCTATACACACAGTAAGGTGTATATTATCCTTTGAAAGTGACTAAAGATCTTCCACCAAAAAGTTTTCATTTATACTTCATTAGGCTTGTTTCTTTTAAAATACATTCTAAAAGCAGAAATAAAAGAAATTAAAAATTAAGGCTAACATAAGTATACATGTACAACATTTGGAACACAAGTAGTATTTGACTACATTGTGAAAAGGTGAGACTAGTAAACATTAAGAGCTAATGAATAAGGTTGGCTGTGGGTTCAAAACAATTAGTAATGATTAACATGCCAAAAAATAGATTCCCTGTATGTTACAATCATTCTTTCCTGTTAGTAAATGATGTTAGAAACATTTGGAGGGATTGGTTTTGTTTTTTTAAATAAGTACATGGCTTTTAATCCCATTAATGTATACACTTTTTTTCCACACCTGAATATTTAGATGATAATCCATCATTTCTCTACACTTTAGGTTCTTGCACACTGAATACATATTTGAGTTTTCAAGTTGGCATTATTGGAAGTGACTGCATCTAAACAATGATTCTTTGTTTAGATGTACTCAACTGCTTTACTCCAAGACAAGGCTGGTAGTATCCTATAGCTACCTTTTAAAAATCAGGTAAATAATCATCCTTGAAAAAGAGTGCAAGAATGAGCTGATTTTTTCTTTATTATTCATTTCCTGACAGTCTGCTACCCCAGATCACCAGTCAAGAAGACAGAGGATTTTGCAGAAGGAAAGTGATACATTAATATTTTAAATTAAGTCAAAAAAGTTCAAAAGTTTATTTCAATATTATCACCATAAGAAACAAACTGGTAAATTCCTACCTGCTAAGACATCTCCTCCTCTCACTTTTCCACTATCGTTCCTGAGAGAGAAAAGGTGTACCACTTAACTTTGAAAATTTAATTTTCAACAGTCCTTCAGGGGAAATTATTTGCACACATTATTTTTTCAAACAATTCTTCAATTGTTCTAGATGCCTTGCACCTGCATCCTGTAGAATTAATACAGTGGCTTTAGACTGAAAAAATGATTAAACTTTATAGTCATCAGAGAGAGATCTATCAGTCATCTTTGACATTTCCCTAAACCATCCTTAAGCTTTGGATGTGAAATGGGATCTTTTTCAACATATTCATTTCAGGCACTGAAAATTCAATCAAACTTGTTAGAATATCATCAGCAGCAAAATCTACTTTGAGATAAGCTGAACCATCAGAAATTTTTGCCTTTATACCCCAGGACCCATTGCTGCTTGTGAGGTTTCCATTAAGAGTTACAATAAAACATCTAACTTTCAGAATTGGCTTTTTTGCAAGAACAGAAATATAGGTGAACAGTGGAGAAACTAAATCAAGATCACATGCCTCTACTGCTCTACAGGGAAAAGACTGCATATCAGTCTCTGGCTGATCTGCTTTTGGATCAGTTTTTGAAAGACATACTGGTTCATTGTTAGCAGCCTGCTGTCAGAAGTGTGCTAGAATTTATGTCTGCTCTCAACTAGGTCTATATCATTCCACCTTTCTTTGGAAAATACTACCAAAGAGAAATCTGCAGAACTGTAAGTCTGATGTATGCTATTATGCTGTGAAAATTTACTTGCACTGTTTTAATTTCCAGCATATACTGTTCTTTCAGAAGTCTTTTGCTTGCTGGTAGCTTTTACAGGCTTCTCTCATTTATATCATCTTTATCATAAGTGCCATTTAAAGATGAATCACATGAACTTCTAGACATATTTAGAAGCCTCTCAGTAATTAAATCTATGTTTCTCTTCATGACCACTGACAGCACTTCTTCCAGCTCTCTTTGGATCTCTTCTTCCAGAAGAAAGTAATCTTCCAAAGGAAAGTAATTTTAAAAGCCATCAACATTCCACAGGAGGTGAAATTTGTTCATCTGAATGAGGCAAAGGATTTCCAAATTCTTGCTATAAAACATTTTCATCATGTACAGTGAGCGAACCTGAGGCTGTACTAAAATTGTCACTTTACTGCAATATCTGCTTTCTGAAAGTGTTACATTATTTAAAGAAAATTCATTATTTTCATCAAGACTAGCTAAAAGATCTTCATTTGAAGGGCCTAGAGTTTGTCCTAATTTATCTACAGGCCTTGGAACAATTTGTTCATGATCAGTTTGTCCAGTAGGATTAAGGTTCTCTGCTTCCCCAATTAATTTAGCAAGGACTTTTTCCTGAGTATACTCCACTAAAAAAACCTCCACTTCATCCAATTCACCAAGAATTTCACATTTTCTGGTTTAAGAAGAAGGACTCCAAGACAACATGCAATATTCCCCTGTACAGTGTTTTTTGTTCCAGGAAGAAGATTACTATGGAGAACAGGGACTGGTTGATATTCCATGCCCTGAATTTGATCTATCCCATCAGTTAGTTGCAGCATCAGCATTTGAGTACACTTTGCTTCCCAGGATTCTTGGAATGCTCAGGTGTTGGCTGTTACTTATTAATTTACAGTATTTTTTCCTCTGAGCTTCTGCAACTGTGAACATGCTGGTTGGTTAACATCAACCAGTGAATCAATCTGTATGGAGTAGAAGCTAGACAACTGCATTTTAGATGCTCCCAAAAGAGAATCAGGCAAAATGGGATATTCCAAATCTCTTAGATCTGGTAAGAAGCCATTGCTCAAATATCTCTGTTAATCTTAGCTTGACTTAAGTTACTACCACTATTTTTTTCACAGATACAATTAATACAGGCTTCCAGCCATATCAAAGGAACTTCAACATGCCACCTAGATGAAAGCCAAATTTCCAGTCTTGGTGCAATGTTAGATGCATACATTTTCTTTTAAGTTAAAAGGAAAAAAGTGAATTCTCTAGAACAAAACCCAGAAAGATGTTTTTATTCTTCTGACAATAGCTAAAGTTATGTCATCTCTCACTTGCATTGTATAGAAATTTGCTCTCAATTCAAAGTTCAGCTATTCTAAGTGTGACAATGTAGAAGCAATTACAATTAAAAACACTTCCACTGATGCTAAAAATAAACATGCAGGTCCAATAATTAAACAAGTAAGCTTCAACCAGCATAAACAGCTTATACAGTTTACTCATCACAAAGTATCAGGAAAGTACTGAGACTTCTACAAGCAACCCTTCTTGGTGGCTTCATCTTTTCCTGTTGATTTAATTGGAAGTAGACACCTGAAATCCTTTTGCTGTGGATGGGAAGAGAAAATATAATAACTAGAAGAAGAAAGGTTCTCTTCCAAATGTTGTTGTTGTTTTATTCCTATCAGTGCTGCTGTTCACACCCAGTCTACTTTAAAAATTGACCCATGAAGTTATTCTTACATCTCATTAGCACTGTTAAGAACAAAAGTGAGAAGCCCCATTTACAATACAAACAAGATGGGATCTGTAAGTATTTGTACCACAGGGTTGATTTTTACACTTTAACACAATGAAAGCTTTAGAACTGACAACAGAAGGCTAGCCTGAAATATCAATGTTATCTAGAGACCCAGTCCAGGGTTTGGCTGCAATAGTACCAAGTTTTGTCAGTCATCATCTCAAGAACATCAGTGGTTAATAAGCTCTAGCTTCTTGTTAGTTTTGGAAAGTAGCTGTGCACATTTAAGTTGTATAACTGCATTTGGAACCTGTTTATCCCCTTAAGGGGGATGACCAAGGAGCTCAATCTCCCTACAGAATTACACCAAAAAAAAATTACTGTAAGAATAGTTCAGAAACACAAGGCTTGTCTTCTGACATCATAACCTGCCACTAAGAAAAAAATACCCTGCCTTAAAGGTCTCCCCAAAACTCCACCACTTAAAAGAAACTGTAGTTACTTAAGGGAAATAACCTATTTGTTTACTCATCAACAGGTCTAATCCCGTGGGCCTCTTGTAAGGTAAGGACCAGTACATCACACCATTTTCGATAAGTTTCTCATCTCGGCCACACAGTCCCTAGGCAGCCTGTCACCCGCTTGACACTGCTACCCTGTGCCAAGACCTCCAGGGGCGGTGAGGCCAGCTGCCACCCCGCATCCCTGCGGACACCGGCGAGCTGCAGTGGACAGCGATGGACACTGAGGTGAGACGGCCCGCCCCACCAGAGAGTCATATCGGGGACCGGACACATACCTCCCCACATCTCAAACAGGCTGACCGCCCGAGCCCCTACATCCTACCCTCAGCCGAACCACCCCACACTTATCTGGAGCAGGGGTGGTGCCGAACAAGCGGAAAGAACTAGCAGGGTAGCTTATCTCCCATCACCCGAGTTGCGGATGAAAAAGAACACACCTGCTCTCTGTGTACAGCCCCCAAAAACCCCGCGCAACCCAACAGCCAATGAGGCGTGGAGCCACGCGCGCCTTTAAGCATCGCAAGAACCCTGCCCCACCCCCTCCAGTGCTAGGGGACAAGCACAAGGCGGAGTTTTCATAGACGCCATTTTTCCCAAAGAAACCCCTGAGATCGCTCTCCTTTACCACCTTCCATTGTCTCCACTGTTGTTGCCGCTCTTGTGGCTCCTGTCAGGCAGGTAAAGCGAGCGAACAAACAACCTAGGCACACCGCGGCGGTGCAGGGTGGATCGCGCTCCTCTCCTCGTGACACCCGGGCCCGTCTTACCGTGGTCCACACGAAGGGCGGGGCGAACTAGAGACCATCCCTGTCCTGACGGGCAGCTGCCTTACCCAACGGGGCCGCAATGGGTCCCCACGGGGGGGGGAGGAGAGGAGGTGACTGGGCCAGTTGCCTGGTGCGGTGCTGGTGGATGTGTGTGTTTGTGGTGGGAGCTGCTTACCTTTTTCTCTCGTACGTGGTGGGTGCAGGTAAGTGCGGCTCGCGCGTGTAGTTGATGAAGGTGAGGAGGGGGTGTTGCGCTCGCGCTGGGGAGGGGTGGGCTAAGCCGGGCTGAGGGAAGCGGAGCTGTTGATCGCGCCCCTCTCGACGCTGCTGTATGATACAGTAACGCAGGAGGCCTGAGTCGCCGTCGGGCCCCAGGATTTTCGTGGGCTCCCGTAGGGACAGCACTCTTCCCCGCTGGCGGGGAGGCGGAATTGGGTAGGTCCGGGGACTGCTGCGTGGAGGAGGAGGCCGGGAGTGACTTCTTAGCTAATGTGGAGTGGTTTGGCGCAACCTGTGGGGTTGCGGGGGGCCCATCTGTCCTGAGGAAAAGGCGAAAAGGGTGATCTGTGTCTCTGCCGGCAGCCGTCGCGCCTCGGCGACTTTAGTGCGGGCACGGCGGCCTAACCGGTGCAGCTCTTGGAGTGACGATGTAATGGAGGCTGGCTGCACTAGCGGGTGCACGCTAAGGCCGGGGGAAGCGGCCGCTGCCGCCTTCCTGCGCCTACTCTAGGTAACTGTGCGCGGGGCGAGTTTTTGTGAATTATGGCGGGCAGAGAGGAAGAGGAGGGAGGGCGCTCTCGGCTGCGGCCTGTGCGGAAGCGGCTGTGCCAAACCGATTGGGGAGCGCTCTGCAGCAGGGCCTGCTTTCTTTTAGGGGCGATCGCGGCGATGGCAGAGTTTTTCTCGTGGCGGGACCGTTGCGCTCTGTCGGCCCCGCTTGAGCTCGGGTGAGGGCCGCCGAGTGCCTCCTTTGTGTCTCCCTAGGCAGAGCGGAGGAAATGTTGTGACCGCGTGGTGGTGGCTTTTCGGCTCCCGGCTCCGCCTAGCAGTGGATAGGCGCCATTACAGCGGCCGCCATTTCTGCTGGTCCCTGCCACCGCGGATGTGGGTCTCGGGCTGCGGGGGTTATGTAACGCCGCCTCCTCCCCCGCCAGGGAGTGAGCTGGGCTTCCGAGCGCTCTGTGGCGGCGGGCTGGCTGGCTGTGCTCGAGCAGACTGTGGCGCGGCTTGCGCATGGGCTGCGGAAGGGGAGGTGTCCGGGCGGGAAGGGCCGTTCGTCCCGGAGGGAGCGGGGTAGAGACGCGCTGGCATCTCTCAGCCGGCACTCATGTCCGTGGCCGCTTTATCCTTGAGATATTTTTAAAAACACTGTGTTAGTCAATTTAATACCGCAAACTCGATTTACACAACAGAGCACAGTAATTGAGAGCACCTTGTCCTGAACGCTATATTGCGCTTCGTCCACCCGCAGCTCTAAAATTTTTGGGAGGGTCGTAAATAGAATAGAGTCTGGAATAGAATAGAAGAGGGTCTGGAAGGGCTAGCCGTTTGAACCTGGTGAAATTTCTCTTCCCGTCCCTCCCCCGCGTTCTCGCTACGTCTGTTTGAGACTTGACTATTCTTTAAGCGGCTCTTTTCCATTAGCTCAAATTAGGGGCCTGGAAATACTAGCGTGTGCTGGGAAGGCGGTCTCGGTAGCGGCTGTAAAAGGGTGCATGGTTACTGGCAGTGCTTGCTGTTACCCTGTTTGTGCAGGCTAACTTACAAATTAAAAGATGATTGAAAGGATGTTTTAAAAAGTTAAACATACCTCACTTTTTCTTCGTAGATACATACATGTCAACCGTTTGTTCAGGCTATGGAAGTAGAGCGATAAAATCCAAGGGGGGAAAAATAGCATTCTTTGTTTGGCTGTTATCTGTACAAATGAATTTTTTAAGAGAATAAGGTGCAAAATTATTCTGCCTGGACTTGTAATGGGTTTTACAAGTTTTCTCATGTGGACTTAAGAAAAATAGATCTTGAAAGAGGTACCTGTTTCACAAAGTAAAAAAAGTTCAGCTGCTTTTGAGATTCTTTGTGCATGTATGCAGAGGTTATACATAACTACAGTATGGTATTTTTTACAGAAGTTTTCTAGTATGGCTTGTGTGTAATTTCTTTTGTTCATCTGTTATATTGAATGGAAGGCATGATAGAATGCCTGATAGTAAGTTGATAGAGAACTTATAAAATTAATGCTGGCGATTATAACAACAACTTTTTAATCTAAATTGTTTAGAAATAAACAATAAGCAGATTCATACATAGTATCTCTTTAAAAGGAAATTCAAGATATGTATTATATAACATGCTGAAAATAGGAACTGGATAATTGTTCACTTTAAATATCTGAAAATCATTATCAGTAAATGTGATCGCTTAAAACTAGCAAATGCTTGAAAACTGAGCAAGTCCAGAATCATTCAGACTGTAATTATTTATCTGTAAGTTTACAGACTCGATTATTATTTCTCCTCTTAGTGATGTGTTTGGCCTTATTATGTTTTCTCATTTATAAAGAAAAGCTTTGCAGCAAAAACTCGGGTCAAACCCCCAGTTTTAGTTGTAGCAAGAATCAGACCTGTAAATTGAACAGAGCCTGATCTATGCTGTTTTCATAGGCTTCTGAAGCAGTAGGCTGTTGAGTTTTGATCCTGACCAGAACACTTGAGTTTTGCTCTGCAAGCGTATATAAAACCGGTAAGTTCTAAAAGTGGGCATCTCTTTTTGTTTTTCCCTTTAGTATGATGTACAGTTTGGGCCACCCCCCCAATAGACGTACTAGCTTTTTTTTATTCTGCAACAGGTTTTATCTGCATACCTAAGAATAAAAGGTAATGGAGACTGAACAACAAGAGGAGACCTTTACCAACACAGAGACAAATGGTAAATTTTTTAAAGGGCTATTTTATTTTACTGGGGGGGGAGAACCTTTTCAAGTTTCAGTGTTTCTAACTTTCTAACTATTTTGGAATGCTTTAACTGTATCAAATGTTTGTATTGGCAGCATTTTTGCATTTAATATTTTAAGTGTCCTGTCTGGTTTTATATGGTTATTGTATCACAAATACGTAATTTTCCTTTGGGAGTATTTTAGACATGGCATAAGTAACTTAACAGTTACTAAGGATTTGAAAGTATTTGATAGCTAAATACTCAGTATTTGTCTGGACAGTGTGATCATGTAAAAATAGTCAGGCATATCTATTACTGTATCTTATTTATTGCAGTTGTTACTTTGAAGGAATGGGTATATATGTGAAATATCTCTAAACAGCTAAATGAAAAACTTTTTGGACACAATTAGTGAAGAAGAGTTAGGGCATTAGCATTGAGTTGATTCATGCCAGTTTTTCAAAGCTATTTGAAATACTGGTTTGTTTTCAAAATTCTCATTTCGGTTATAGTTTATAGATTTGGAATGAGTCTTCAATAATTAATTGATATGTAGGCTGATGAAGTAAACACCTGTTTCTGTGCTATAGATACTCAGGGTAGATGTCAGAAGTTAGTGTTGGGCTAATAGGAAGGAATGGTTCATTAGGAATACAGTGCATAAGCTTGATGTACAATTTTATTGTGACTTAGAAAGTTAAATATATGTTTGTGTTTTCCCTCCTATGGACCTGTCTACAGGCAAACGTCCTGCAGAAGATATGGAAGAAGAACAGGCCTTCAAAAGATCTCGGAATACAGACGAGATGGTTGAATTGCGCATCTTGCTTCAAAGCAAAGTATGCTTTTTCAGTATTGCTATGTTCCTGCTTATACCGTTGCTTTAGACAGTGGTGACAAAGTGTATGTTGTGGTGTATGTTTAGAAAGAACGTGTACTTTATTTAATATAAAATAACTTATTAGGAATATTTGTACGTGTGCATGCAAGATAGAAGTGTATTGTGATGGTATTATCTTCAATAAATTTTTTCAAGGATGAGTCTTTAATGATCTATGGGACTTTTCTGATTTAAAAAAATGTACTCATTGAAAAAATAAAGCAATAGAAATTATAAGCCACTTCTTTTATGTTTGAGTGGAACGTAATTGTTTCCACAGGAATGACTGTGTATTAGTCTTTAGAAAGCAAGCAGTTTAGAGAATGATCAGCTTATGATTGTAAATTAAATATGAGAGGCAAGATGAGGACTTCCTCAGGATTTTAGTAATTTTTCCAGATTTAGTAAATCTGTATGTATCAATAGGAGGAAATATGGGAGTAATGTTTCAGGGATTGCAATCGCTTTGTTGACTAATAGCAATTTTACTGTGACAATTTATATTTATGAATCTCCTTTAATGTTTCCAGTCATTACAGATGTTTGCGCTGTCTGAAGTAACTCAGTCTTTTGTGTCGGGGCAGGGGAATGTTACCTTAACTCTGCGTGGCATTTCTGATGAATGAAGTTACGTAGAGTGCTGCAAAATGTTTGTGGTGCTGTTAGCATCGTGTATGAACTGCATAATAAAAACAATAATTTTGCATGTAGTTCTTGAAATAGCCTGGTAAAAATGTAGTTTTATAATTGCCCCTCTTGAATATCCGAGTTCATTCCTGTTTATTTTAGCAACTGGAGATTAGCGATTGTTTATATTGGCTTTAGGATCTTCAGGCTGTACCTACCTGAGTGGTCAGTTGAGTTTATGTAAGTTTAAACCAAAAGTAGCATTTGAAATTATNAGAGTGTGAAAGTGAAATTTTCAAGCATATTGGGGAAAAAAAAAAAAGTGATCAAATAAATTAGGAAAATTCTTGACCTACATAACATGCATGGAATCCCAAAGGTATTTTTTTCAGTCATACTCTAACTATGAGATGGTTTTAACACAGGCAGAATTGCCTAGAAACTTAAATTTGAAATTGAAATAATATTATTGAGTATTTTTATCTCTTTCCGAAGTTCAGTGGTAAGAGCTGTTTTGACCTTTTTTTTTTTTTTTTTTTCCCCATGGTAAAACCATGTCAGTTTGTTTCAATTTCTTTTGAACCTTTCACAAGCAAAACAAGCCCCACCCCACCCCTAAATGCATCCTACAAGGTAATGCAGAAATAGATACATTGTTCTTAATCTTCAGTTCAAAAATGTAGTCTGTGCTGTATTAGTGTAACATAACTTCTGAAAACTATTTTCCAGAACGCTGGAGCAGTGATTGGAAAAGGTGGCAAAAATATTAAGGCACTTCGTACAGACGTGAGTATATATGAGTTTGAACTAATTTAACACCAATTCTTTCAGAGCACTACATTGAAAACTTGATTGCTTACATTTCTAGAAATTGAGAAATTCAAATCTAGACAACAATAATCTAATCTAATTATAAGCCATTTATATTGATTGTTAGAGGAGATAACTTGAGTTTTTCAGTTTGTGTTGTAATTAAAACCCAGCTTGAGCTATGTGGGAGGAAACCTCTTTGCTTTCCAACAGGGTTCCTCTAAATTACACACTTCAAATGAGTTAACATCTTAATTAGAAATATTGGCAAAGCTTAAAACCCTTAACTGTACCATTTCCCGTATGTATGGATCAATTATAGTACTATTGAAAGCTATTGCAGGTGGCTGGCTTAACCCAGTGATAGAGGAATTCTTTAACTTCCTTTAAAGAAAACCAAGCCATAATGGTCCACCTGTTCTTACTTTAACAGCTTGGACATAAAGCACAAAAACATTCATGTTAAGGTTGCGTGATTTAAATACATGTATAGAACAGTAAAGAAACATTTTGTTCTGTTACTTGGAAGTATTTTTAAATGGTCGTGACTTATTTACCTATTCATATTTTATAGTGGGTTGACTTGTGATTAGACACATGTTCAGTGTAAATGTTATGTATTTATAAAACTTGGCAATGCTTCTTAAATTCCATTTGTTTATACTCCTGTACTTAGCATCAGCTACCGTTTCAGCAATTTTTTCAAGCAAGACTGTGTTCAATGCAATATTTGCTAATATATCGTTACAGAATCAGTTCCATCTAAGTTCACAAACTAATGCAACTAGAATTGAGGATTAAGCTGAAATGGTCAGGAATCGTACATACGCTTGCTAACTTTGGGGGCTAGTGTTTGGTTTTGTTTGTTTTAATTAAGTAAATAAATAAATACATCACCTAAGTCCAGATAACTTAATTGGTCTGGAACTTTCCCAACTTGCCCAAGGTTTCAGTAATATGGATCTCAACAGTTTTTGTGTCTACATTCATGAGCCAGCCTGCTACTGAAACATCATTATGTTACAAGTAAAAAGTAGTGTAGTCAGATAAAGTAACTCATTAAGATCCGTACTGTTAAGCCACAGTCGATGTAGCAATCCATTATTGCATTAGTCTTCAGAACAACTTAAGC